>OMNW01000084.1:20004-43584 GCA_900303245.1 Selene dorsalis | reverse complement strand
TTGAAGTCAAAGGCAGTAATGTTTATGTCCAATGTAAACTGTGCCCTGGAAACAAGGTTCTGTCCACATCTATAACGAGCAACTCCAATTTGATGAAGCGCCTTACAGCATCGCATGGTGGCACATCTGCTCTAGGTATCGCTGCTAACCCACCCCCCCTAGCCCCGCTAGTTTGAGCTCTAGCGAAGAGGGAGACGCAGGACCTGCACTTAAGCAAGCCAAACTTGATTTTTTTTAGTGAAAAGTAACGCAAAAAATACTTTTCCTGGTAACTAGTTACTTTTCTAGTGAAGTAACGCAGTTACTAACGCAATTACTTTTTTGGAGAAGTAACTGGTACTTGTAATTAGTTACTTTTTCAAAGTAACTTTCCCAGCACTGATCGCGAGTGGATCTAAATAACTTCTGAAGGACTCCAAGTTACACCAAAGTTGTTCAGGTGAGTAAATGAACATATTTTATGCTAGAAATAAAGTCCAGGTTGCAAAAAATGGAACTTCTCCTTTAAAACTGTGAAAGTATCAAAGCCTCAGTCCACTCAGGAATGAACACAGCCTGTCTTCAAAAACTACCCACCAGGACGTCTGTAAATTTGTGACGTCACAACAAAGCAACTATTTCACTCAGCCATGTCCCATCTGGACCTGGCATCCAACCTTACATAATATGGTTTCTCTAAATGCTTTGTATTGGATTGGACAGAAAACAGGCCAATCAGAAGAGAGTCTCAGAGCTTTATCTTTTCTGATGGGCTCACTGACCTGATATTAAAGCTCTGAGTATGAGAGAAGAGATGTAAAACTACACTGAGATGGTTTTTGGTTCTTACAGACATATCTTCTTATGAATCAACACTTCACATAAAAAAAACAAGAGAGGAGGAGAATTTGGGATCTTTATGTGACTGGTTTAACGTAGGATTCATCAGGTCGGTGTAGGAGAATAAAACCAGTGGACGTGCATGGCTCCTTGTCCTTATTCGGTGTGAGTCATGTGCAGACATTTTGTTGATTAATCACAGGACAGCTGAGCCTGGATCTCTGCTCATTGTTTGTGATTAACCAAGAAGTTTCCCTCCAGTCCGCCCCGCTTCCTTATCCACTTCTTCCTCCCCTCGCCCCCTCCCTGTGGCTGTGGCACCGCAAGGGATTTAATTATCAAAATGACTAATTATTTCATTACCAGAGAGTGCAGGGTGAGGTGGTATCCACCAAATTAGAAATATAATAACTAACATGGACTGGGCTGCCAAGGCATGGAGACATTCATCACCTTTTACAGGCGGGATTAATGTGGCATTTGGACTGCCGTTAGCAGCACAGACAAATTCAATTAAGTTTAAGTGAGGAGATGTCAACGCTGCAGAAAAGCATGCACAGCAACTGAAGAAGAGATTGTTGCAGGGGAGAGGGGCCGTCCTGAGATGTGGAGTGCAGTCGTAGGATATTAATCTATAGTTAGAAATGCAATTCTTCCTGTGCATGAACAAATAGAATAATATTAAAGATACAATGATGTTAAGAAAATACAATTCACTGGACAAAGGCCCACCTCTTCTCTCCACTGGTTTTACTGTTCTTTAATATAGAAATCTGATTGATGCCAAGGTTTTATATCTTGGCACAATCCGTTCAACTCATGCTATATATTATACCGTAGCCAATGTAATAGTTAGACAGCTGTCTTTGAAAATGCTTTATGAATCGGTGATGGTCATTATGGATTCTGTGCTGATAAGGGTACAGCTTTTCATGACATCTTCAGGTAAAGACTGTGGGCTGTGTTGGCGCAGTCCTTACACGGTTTGTTTGGATTGGTTCAAATCCATTTTAATACAATACTGACACGTGCACTCAGAGATGTTGCTTTAGTCCAGGCATCTCAAACTGATTCCACAAAGGGCCGCAGTGGCTGCAGGTTTTTGTTCAAACTAAGCATCAGCACACCAGACCTGACTCAGTTAATCAACTGATCTCAGTCTTCAGACAGTTGATTGGTCAAACTGTGTGTTCTTGATTGGTTGGAACAAAAAACTGCAACCACAGCGGCCCTTCGTGGAATCGGTTTGAGATGCCTGCTGTAGTCCATGCTGACAGTCAAGTCACATTATCAGTTCATAATGTAAGGTTTCAGCCATCTGAGAGAGACCAATGAAGCTGTAGCCTTCAGAGTTCCCATGAACAGTGATATTATGGTGAGGATGGTACACCTGAAACTGAAGGTAAGTATCTAGTCCCCGCTATACGGATTCACAAAGCTAATGTAGCATCATTCAGTCAGTAGCTGCTCACTTATCATGACATCATCAATATTATTTTCACTATCCACATCACATCAGTTTCAGGGGAACCTCCCAATTACTACATTTTCACCCTATTAACATTTTAAACTTAGAACAAAAAACTGTCTGTTTACAGCTCTGTATATTTGAGTGGACTGCAGCAGCAGAAGACAACCTGACTGACTGACTGACTGACTGACTTATTAACTGGCTGACTGAATGACTGGCAATATTCCCACCAGCTGAGTGCTGAGCTGCAGTCTACCGAGTCGCTCTGGTTTCCAAGCAGCTCAGGAAGAGAAGCACTACATTGAGCCTCACCTTTACTGCAGCAAATCAACTACTTTCATAATGTAAAAAATATGTATTCCCAAAGGACGCAGAAGCGAAAACCAACCACGAGACATGCTGAGCAGAGAGGGATGGAGAGTGGTCATCAGCAGTGAGACTTTGTGCTAACAACCATGACCAACGCTACATATCAAGCAATGGGAGTCAGACATAGAGACCTGCCTCTAATAAAAGTGGGAGGTTACTGAGAAGGAGGTAAATGAAGACCTGATAATGTATCTTTAAAAAAAAGATACCACCGCAGCACGGCTCATTCACTCCATGCTCTGCGAGGGTCGGCTACATGGAACTTGCTGCTGCTAATAACATGGTTGTTTTTTTTGTATTTCCAAATTGTCTAAACAAAATGACTAGTGGGACAAAGTTCAGCTTCCACAGGCAGAGTATGGAGTGAATGAGACGTGCTGCGGTAGCGCACGGCAGTGATGTCATGGAAGTAGTTGACGTTAGTAAAAACCCCTGTAAAAACCCCAGATGATAATAACAAGGCAACTCTGAACTCACAGGGGAATAGTACTGGAGATTCATAACAAAATATTGCTGAAATGAATGAATTTCGCAGCAGAAAATGTATTATTGGCTGCACTGATGATGCCCTGATCACTCCCATTCTATGGATATACATGGATCTCAATTGGATCTAAATATCTTCTGAAGGACTCCAAGTTACACCAAAGTTGTTCGGGTGAGTAAATGAATGTATTTTATGCTAGAAATAAGGTCCAGGTTGCAAAAAACTGAACTTCTCCTTTAAATATTTGTTTGTTTGTTTATTTGTTTAACTACCATTCATGTAAACCCTAGGTTTACCTTCTTACTGAGACAATGTTAGCTCAGGCCTCCTTTAAAAACCACTCTCTTGAACAGTTGGAGGCCTGCAGAGGGCACTGGAGGAACTTGATGTTACCTTCTCAAATCCATCAGTACATGGAAGCAACCAAGATCACTGCTGAGAATGTCTGGATAATATAATGCCCATTACCTTCTCACTGTGTTTGGATTTAGTCTTTCAATCATAGTCAGTAGGCATACATATGGGGAAATGGAAACATCTGCTGCCATGAAACACCCAAGCTAACCTTGCTGGTCAAATGCTATACACGTCCATCCTTTGTTTTGTTGCAGAGTGACACCTAAGCATCTGTCTCTTTACTTTAACAAATATCAACCTCATCATTTTAACAAGGTGGCTGCAGGTGGCTTTTTGGTTTTGGCAGAATGATTCATTCAATAAACCAGCCAGGTACACACCAACAAGTCAGGAGTCTAAGGGCTTGTTAACCTTTGAAAAGTAGAAAAAACATTCTTACACCTGGAGCGAACCAAGGACCACTGAAATAAAATGTATGGACCTCCTAATGTGGGGATAGAGACTTACATATTGTGTCTTAGATAAATTGCTACGGACACAGTTTTGCACATCAGCGAAACAGCATGAAAACAGGTGCTGCTATTTAAGTAGCATCAGAATAATCCCACACCGCCCTTATGTCATAAAATGCAACTTAAATCTCAGATGCAGTGACTACTACTATTACTAGTAAAACTTTACCCTTAACACCTGCCTGATGTGCTCTGTCAGAGGTTTCAGTTGATTTTGTTCCAGCTAACCCGCTTTTTTAGTCCCTGGTCCATGATCTGGTACGTTTGATTTGATAGTTACCAGGGTGGTAACTGGTGAACTCCGGCACAATCCCAGGGCAGGCTAAACATTAGCTTCACAAAACAATTGGTTACAGTATTGTCCTACAGCACTGTAAAGCAGCCAAGTCATACAGGCCTAATCATCTTTAAATTTATATATGAGTTGATTTAGTGTTGAAAAACAAACAAACAAACAAACAGACACATACAATACTTTCTCATGTGGTGTGTGGTCACTCGCAGACAACGTTTGAACCAATTGCTTCACTGAACTCTATGGACTGCTTTCAGCCGAAGGACCACTCCTTGAAAAAGACTGACCTAGACGTACCCATAACCCAGCTTGCTTGCTCGCCTGCTGAGAGTGTCACCATTGGGCTGCTGCAACATACTGCCAAGAGCCCAAACCAGCCTACCTGAAGGAAGGCTTTTTCAATAGAGTTGCTCAAACGGCTAAATTCTGTCTCTAACTTCCTGTTCCTCCTTCCACTTACTCATCTTGTATCCTATGGCCACACCCAACCTCTAACCACTTACTGTGGTGCCTATACTGCTGGTGCCAAGATGTTATCCTGTTACAATCATGTCCACATCAAGTTCACTCTTTAAGTTTACTCCAGTCTGTTTGTTGATGTGTGTGCAGAAGGAGAAGGTGTAGTTCTTTAGCTCCTTTTCTTAGATTACATCTGTCACTCTAAGAGACTCACCCCTGATTTAAGGCTGTGAGTCACCCAGTCTTATGGATAACTTCATACTTGCAAATGCAAAGCGGTTTGAAAGTATTCTGATTTGATCCAATACATTTGATCAATTGGGCACAATGTGGGCCATGAGTGTGTCAAAGAGCTCAGTTAGAAGTAGCACAGTCGGGTCTACCTATCAGGACACCAGACTTCTCCAGTTCAAACTTATGAAATGAGATGGACCAGCACTCTGGAATCTGTTCTAGTATCTGTATACTGGGAGCATGCTGGTAGCTCGTAGCTGCAAGGAGTGCTGTGGGATGATCTTGGTCTGGGGTGTCAGTGCCTCACATGTTTAAACAGGCATGTTCCCTCAGTCTGCCGGGCTCAGCCAGTGGTCTAGAGTCTTGTTCATGAGTATAAGATGTGACACAGACCAGGAAATCCTACCTACAATCAAGGGCTTTGGGAAATAACTGAGACAACAAGGTCATGGATGTTATATGTTTTTCATCTGGGTTGATGATTGACTGCTTGCAAGGTCTTGTTTGTTCCACTGTAATGTAAATTTGTCAAGGTGTACAATGCCTTCATCAAGGTGAGATGTTTATCTGTGTCTAATGTTGGTTACCATGGTGTTTGATAGGCCTGTCTGTACTGTGCTTTTTTACAGTTACTCATGTCAGTATAAATAAAGAGTATAGGCATTTTGCAAATGCGAGGTGGGATGATGGATGGCATGAGAAGGAGTAGGAGTGGAGAGAAGAGGTTGGTAGTAAGCAGGACACTCTTACCATGGCACCAACGCTGTATGTGGCTGCTGGAGTGAGTGTGTGGTTGTAGGGGTCGGCAGCATATACTCGTCCATAACTGCAGAAACACATGAGACAACAGAGGATGGTTAAGGCAGTTTATGTCCTGCAGACTACACCCTTCATTTACCTAGCGATGTGATACACAGAGGGTTTGATTATGAATACAGATGGATGGAACTGGTCTCTAGTAGCCTGTCTTCCTCCTGGTTTTACAAATGTGCCACTTCAGTCATTCGAAAAATATGTTGATCCTGAACATGAACCAGCCAGGAACGATGTTCCTACAGAACATGCTGTTGATCTTTCATTCTATAGAAATACACAGGGCTGCATCCATGTAACATCATTTGCCAGTTAAAAATCATTTCAAAGTCAAAACCATTTTATGACCTGACTCCTCTTGGGGACTCCTCAATAGTCCTGCTTAGTTATGGGACACAAACATATGTTAGTAAAGGACAGCAAAGTCCAGTGGTTAGCACTGTTGCCTCAGAAGAAGGTTCTGGGTTTGATTCTGTTGCATGTTCTCTATGTTCCTCTGGGGGTTCTCTCTAGGTTCTCCAGTTTCCCCCAACAGTCCAAATACATGCACATTAGGTTGACTGGTATCTTTAAATGGCCATAGGTGTAGGTAACAGTTGGTTGTTTCCTGTCTTTGTCTGTGTCACTTACATGTATTACCTTTTTTCTTTTCATATTATTATTAGTTTTAACTTTAAAGTTTCTCTTATCCTGATTCTTGGGTGTTTAGTTTTACTAATTAGACTTTTGATCCTAGTAAACATAATATCTCTGTAAAGTCTTGAGGTCATTTCTTAAATGTTTATACAAATGTTCACTCTTACTCAAGGATGAACTAGTTTGAGTTTTAATGATGAAAGGTTAAAGGTCAAGGTCAGTGCGCCCTCACAAACACTTCTTTTGGCCATTACTCATGACACTACACAGCAATGACGACAAACTTTAACACCAGAGATTCATATTTTATATGACTCTGGATAAATTGAAATGTAACCTTGAAGACAACAATGAAGCAATAACTGTAGTTTTTCTATGTTCATAAATCATTCACCAGTCCAGTGTTTTATCTGCACTTGGGTCCTGACCTCATTCTTCTTGACAAACAGAGGAGACATTTCAATTTAAATGGCATTATGTTAAAAAATCCAGCTTCAAACAAGTGAGTGGGTGAAATCTCTGTGGAATACAGGGTATTATAAGGTATTTGCCAAATTTCATGACCTGTCAAGTAAATTGAAAACTATAATAATAATTTTAGTAATAACTAGAAATCATCCACATAAGAGCATTATTATCCAGAGTTAACAAAGGAACTGTCAGCCTCCTGTGTACAGACCTATTTAATTGAATAGCATCAAGGGTTATTCAGTGTTTTATTTATTTCAGTGAAAGAAATGAACATCACAAATCTTCATGAAAGCAGATTAAATATGGTGTATAGACAACAAAAGAATCAATGAGAACTATATATAGGAGGAAGCAGACAGAAGCAGTGATTATTCTTAGTGGACAGCCATGCTCTCCCCTTCCTCCCTTCCCCTCCTTCCTGTCCTAGCCTAGTCACGATAAGGGCCAATCAGAGGCCGGGGCCTCTGCCCATAATTGAGCGGCATAGCGGCCCAGTGGTTGAAGCGATTAGAAGTTAATCCCAATTAGTTTTGGACATTGCTATTCACCACGCAGTCCCCCCAGCACCCCTCTCAACCCAGCTCTGCATTTGACCTATCTTATCTCACAGTGCAGAGCTCTAACCCATGATCAGTGTGCGAGTGTGTGTGTGTGTGTGTGTGTGTGTGTGTGTGTGTGTCTGTGTGTCTGTGAGAGGGAGAGATAGTCTATAAGCGAGAGTGTGTGTTAAGCTGCAACTACAACACAAATTTAAATGCAATTTGAGTCAAATGCATTCTTAAAGTGACCCTGAGGTGAAAAGATAAACATGGAAACATTTTCAGCAGCTCTATAGACTAAACTAAAGCTGTGAAATGCACAAGGTTTAAGGACAGAGTGAATATTTGGAGAAAAGGTATAAATATGTTGGCATCTACAATATTGGGCTCTAATTTCTTACCAGGCGCAAGCGAGGCGCACGGTGGCGCAGGGTGGCAATTTGGTAATAATTTGGTAGACCGAGGAGCGCCAAGATGGGTGTGGTGGCGCAGTAGGGAGAGGTGTCGACAGATTCAGCTTGGTGAAGTGATAGTTTCGTGCGGTTGGCACACGTAATGGAAACTGAAGTAACACAGCTGAAACTCTGAAACTAACAAGTTCATTCCACATGGTATTTGTTTATTTTGTGATCTGTGCACACTACAGGTTTTAAATATAGGTTACTAAATGTGAGTGTCTTTATTTGTGGAAAAAGGGTGTTTTTTTGTTTTGTTTTTTTACACTGGACAACAGTTGTCAGTGTATCAGGACAACCCTGATTAACATTATTAGTGACCTCCTCCCAGGCTACTTTTGCTTCATCAGTCCATGGAGGTCTGTTCACGTTGCCATATATTAGGACACTGTGAGCTTGGACCTCTCAGACCAAAACATCAGTTTGTCTCCCCCTGTCTCCTTGGTCCATGTCCAAATATAAAATGACAAAATCGCAGAGCGACTCACCCGCAGTGCATTTAAAGGTGAGGAGAGGCGCTCATTTGATTGGTGGAGATCTGAGTCGGCTGTGTTAAACCCACTCACACCTTCTCTCCTCCCTCTTTAAAACTTGCCCCAGTAAGAGGGACGAAGGTGGTAAACAGGGAGCCCATCGTCTCAACCATCTAAACTACTGCAGTCACTTCACTTTCGACTGCATCTCCTCAGCCTTATTTTTGCAGGTTTTCCAAATTCTATCTTTGTGACAGAGAGATGAAAGCATGGAAATCAACGTCAGTGCTAGCATGTAAAACGTGATCGCACAGGATGAAAAGTCATTAGGGTTCATCCTCTGAGCACCATGAATGTATGTGCCAGACTCCATTTGTTATGCAATATACTGAGATATTTCTATACTGTTAATGTGGTTTTTAATGTGCAATAAAGTTTATTTAGGAAGCTCTAAGAGCTGCAGCCAAGACATCTTTAGGCTGATCACCTATAAGCTAACTTACTTAAATTTAAAAACACAATGACGAGTTGAAGGTCTGACACATCACTTCAGTATCTATTTGGATTGATAGGCAGGTGTCATGACCTAAAACCATCCTGCTTTATCTTCTATTTTCTGAGACTATAATTTCCCCGTGGACTATAATATAATCTAATTTCATTTTGCAATCAGTGGTGTCATCCCTGATGATGATTAGACACTTCTGCACAGGTTTCGTGTTCCACATTGTTTTTATATACAGTCTATGCTCAAGCTCCACCCACAACAGAATAAGAACATTTCCTGTTATCTTAAGGTACTGAGATGAAATCAGAACAATATCAGAGACAACTGATAGAGATCAAATTCTGTACATTGTTGCTACTTTTTTTTTCATTTTATGAGCAAATTTAAATCAAGATGGACAAATGAATGAGCTTATTACAAATGTTGAGATGCTGACAGTTGTTAAAACTGCTGCTCTTGTAAAGGATCAAGAGGTCAGTGCTTATTCATGTGCAGCATGTGCTGTAATTTGTGAACCCCCCCTAATGTGCTTGTATGAATGTGTCTACATGAGTTTGGTCAGGCCTCATGAAAGCAGCTGTTGGTTGCATCCCCCCTCTGACCTCCATGGCACAAACATGACCCACATAGTGCCAGAGTGGCCCCGGACAGATGGGTATTTCAAGGCTGCACAGGTACGCAAGCAAGAACTCACAGGTGTATCAGATCTAGGTGAAACAGCCAGACAGTCTTGATCTGAATATTTCTGGAGGGTTGAAAGCTCAACTTTTCACTGTTTGGCCACTTGGAGGCAGCAGGGCAAGGTGAAAACTCAAATGTGTCACGGCACGGGCGAGTGGTAGAGTGTGGTCTTTTGCACTTATAGCATCAACTGACAGTGATGTCACAGAGAACTGAAACACCCTGGAGTAATAATATCTCTATCACTCTAGGTCAAAAAGGATTTATCTGAACTGCTCTTAAAAGCTCACAGAAGCCTGTTCACCTGTTGTCCAACCGCACTTAACTCAGCACAGTATGTAATGTCACAGCAACAGCATTCACATTTCCAAACGTTCACTCCCACATTATTAACTGTTCATAAAATCCATGGCAATGTAGTGTAGGAGTGGGAATCACCAGAGGCCCCGCGATACGATATTTTCATGATACCTGTGTCTCGATACAATATTATTCCAATGTTAAAAATATTGCAATATATTGCGATTTATTAGCTTTTTTCAACTGCAAATGAAAACTTTGCATCTTTAATATCTGTTTTTTCTAATAAGATAAACTTCTTAGTCTGTTCAGATCGATACTCGGCATCCGTATATCAATACAATATTGCCATGCAAAGTATCGCAATACTTTGCTGTACTGATTTTTTCCCTCCACCCCTAATGTAGTTATTAGTTATATAAAATGGCTGGTGGCTTGTGGCTCAATAAACTAGGAAAGATACAATTTCATTTTTACATGAAGTTCATCCATAACTTCTTATGTTTAAAAAGTACTGGAAAAAAAAAGAGGGTGACAAGATTTTTCCATGGATGGGAACAAACCCCAGTATCCCAGGAGCCTGTCAGCAAAATGAGAGGTGACACCTCACCCAACCACTAACCCTCAATCAGACTTCCAGTGGATTTTTTACCCACAGTAGAGAGAGAAAAATGATTTTGTCAATGATACTGAGGTCTGGTATATTACAAGCAGCTCTTCAACAAAGGAGGAGCGACTTCCGCTGGTTCAGAGCTCTATAGACATAGTGATCCACTTGTATTTACAGTACAGTAAGCCACTGTATCTGGTAAAAGATTGAGGGTCGTTGCAATGATATGTACAGTTTATAAATTATGTCTCCAGTTTTAAAGCAAATAGTTTTCATTTGATTAGAATTTGAGTACATTAATCAATACAGTCAGCATTAAGTTATTGCTCATTACCCAATACCGTGCCCCTCATATCGTCTTGATTTATGTCCATGACTGTGTAACATGAAGGGTGTTAAAACAGAGAGGACCACTGCTTTAATCCACTTCTCCGTTGCTCATCTCTGGTTTCTCCTCTCTCTTCAGAATTAAAGCTCTTACACAGAGGAATAAATCTTGTCCACTTCTAATCTTGGCTTTCCATTATTTTGCCCTTGGCAAATATAGCCACTGTCGTCATTCATGAGCATATAGTTCCTTTTAAAGTGAACCTGCTGTATAGCAACTAAGATATGAGCTCCGCTATTGTCTTGAGCCAAAGCCGCGTCGCTATGATTTTACATCGTGCTCCTTGAAATAAATGGATATAGATGTACTTCTGTCATCCAACACGGCTAATTCACACCAGGCTCAAAAAAAAAAAAAAAAGAGAAGGAAAAAGGTGAAGAAAGTGAAGCTGAAGATGAATAGATGAATAATAAATTAAAAAAGGACAGACACCCCCAAGTTCCACGCAATTATAAACTAAAATTACACTCCAGTGCTTACTAATTTAGCACAAATTATTCATTGTGTTATGAATATATCTATTATTAATAAAATGGAGAAAGGCTTATGGGAGATAAAACACTCTCAAATATCATTTCATGCCCTAGAAACCACTGTTTCAAATCTAGTTTTCACGAGGCAGATTTTGATCGAGGACTATGACTACATAGTAATCTGCAATGAAATTTAGTGCAGCAGCCCTGTGTTAAACTTTAGCAGAGGGGTTCAACTCCACAATCCCCATCAGCTATGAGCCTGTATAATGTTGATATAGTAACTGGCCTGGGCAGCACGGTGTATCAATAGTAGCACAAGCATTAACCTGCAAAGCTGAAAAATGAAGCCAAGTACCAAAAAGTGCACTTCCTCTAAATAACCACCAATGCATGATAACATCACTATGAAATCAACGAGAAGAACCTGTTCCTGTTCCATCTCTGTGGCAAACATACCAGACCTTTGTCACCACGGTTACAACAACACATGCTCATGGCTTGGTTAGGTTCAGACAAAGTGCGACTAGACTCCTGGTACTCATGGTTCAACATGTCCGAAGATTCATTGTGTGCTTGTAATGAAAACTACAGTGACACAGAGCCAGAAGATGACACTTTAAAATATCAGTATTGAATTTCAGCTCAGTAGCCTACAACAACTTTACCGCTTGCAATACAGGAATGCCCTACATACACCACTTTCAAAACTCATCTCAAGAACTGGCATAAAACAAACCAACACTGCAGCCACAGCTAGGCAGATGTGACACAGCACATGGGAACATACATATATGTATGTTTTATTTATTATTCATTTGATTTGATTTATTCAACACCAACTAAATGAACAACATACACCCCCATCCCACACACATAGAAGTGACTGACAGCATGTGACATTCAATAAAAACTAACGAGGATAAAAACACGTCCGAGACTTATTTCCACTGTGGTCCTCTCAGGATGTCAGCAAGACGGTCCTAGCAACCACAACAGATGCCCCGGCAACAATCCATCAACAATCAAAATACATATTATACAACATCAAACACACAAGGCTAGTACAGATAAGAAGAGCAGACCCTCTAGTGGAATCACTTTACCACTCCAAATGATCCAACAGCCACCTTTTACTGCCACTTTAAACTGACATCTAGAGCTAATTGATTTAAGTGAGGCTGGAAGACTATTCCACACCACTGCTCCACTGTAAGCAGAGGTGCCTTTCCCTTTTAAATCTCATTGTGTTCACACTGTGAAGACTGGCCCTGGCTCTATGGTCGTCAGTGTTGTTAACCCACCTACAGTAACCTGCGATGTAAATACCATGAACTGATCTAAGTGTGAGCACGGCCACTCGGTCCTCTACTGTCAGCCACGCTGTGTGGTCAGGTGAGTGTGAGGGTGGAGCTTTAAGACCACTGTGATAAATTTATTCTCTGCAGATTGTAGTCTATTAATTCATTTAAGTGCATATGCTCTGTGCCTTTATCCTTTTTTTATGTCATTGTCACTGTACGATGTATGCCTACATATATGTATGTAGGCATATGCATACACCGTGCCTGTTTACACAACACAGGTGTTGAATTCCATATGTTGCACTTTACTTGCATTTTACATCATGAACTTTAAAACCTGCACTTCATATTGTTAATGTTACTGTTTGTATTATATTGTATTGTTTTAAAGTCTTACACCTGCCAAGGGACTTTGGATGCAAATTAGCACTCATGCTAATTCCAGCATATTTATAAATGTATTTTACTGATGTTCATTAACCCATTCACTGCCAGAGTTTTTTCCCTCAGTGTACAGCCAGTGCCAGCACTTTCCAACAACCACAGAATATGTTGTGCTATGACTAAAATGACACAGAATATCTCAAATGAAAGGAGAGACTCTCTACTTTCACCAGGGTTCAACCGGGTTTATAGGTTTGATGAGACACTTGTTTGCTATGGTTACGTGATGGCGTGATCAGGGGGCTTCTGGCCGTCTGTGAGCCGTAGTTGGCTGCTTACAGTCTGCTCCCGCAGCTGCGGGATAAGTCGGATGAGTTTGTTGTGATCACGTGTTGCGTGATCACATGGCTTCCTTTCATCACAGGAACACCAAAATTTGTCACAGGGTGGAAAAAAACAAAAACTCGTCAAAACTCATTTTTGGCACTGAATGAGTTAATATACACTGTCCCTTTTTAGTAAATAAATAAATAAATAAAATAAATAAAGTGTAGCTTAAGTGTAGCTCATCCAGAGACCACAGTCTCATTTCAGTTTGAACTTTGTGGTCTATGATGAATATTGTATATGAACATTTGACAGTCTTAATCCATCCTTAGCCAGGTTTAGAGTAACAAGAGCAGGATGAGCATTGTTGAAGGGTCACATGGGAATCAAACACCGATCTTCTGTACCACCTTCTTTCATCCACCACAATCTCTTTGCCTCTTTATCATAATTTACTACAGGACATAAGAATAGGCTCATATGAATATTCAGCGTGTTTCTTACCTGTCACTGTATGCAGCAGCTGTGGCAGCAGTAGGCTGGGCATATCTGTAGGCAGCGTAACCACCCTGAAAACACACATACACAAACAGACAACAGTCAAGATTACAGTACAGTTTTTATATTGAAATGAGTCAGACATTGAAAATGAGACATAAATAAGACAACATGAACACTTTTAGCAAACAACAAAGCTGAGTCCACCTCTGGTTGACATCATATTCCTGGATTTTTAATACAGATTAGCCAAAAAAAAAGAACCTTCACATTAAAGTCAATTCACCTTAAAGGTCCAGTGTGTAAAATGGGAAGGAAACCGTGACATCTAGCGTTCAGACTCTAGATTGGAGCCCCCTACTCGCTCCTTCGCACTCACCCCTCCCACCGGCAAAATGACAGTGGCCTTACGATATGTTGTAGGTCACCAGTGAGAGGTTAGGAGTGTCTCATTCCTAATTGAAGATTTGTTCCGATTCCAAAACCAGTATCGGAAATGACTCCAATACTGCCGAAAATGCTGCCATCAATATACCTGTTAGCTCCGTTAGTACCATTAGGTCAGTTAGCTTTGTCCCCTTTTGGCTACTGTATTCAAAGATGGCGATGCAACATGGCAGTAGTTGGGTGCACCGCCACCTATGTATTTGTAAACAATTCATTCTAAGATACGAGAAAGCTTTTATTTGTATGCGACTGTGATTAGACTTTGGTAAATATGTATTTATGAAAGCACTATTGGATTTTTGCTAATAAAAATCCAAAGAAGTTACACACTGTACCTTTAATTAGCGAGATTGAATTTATTTTGTTAAAATTTGGTGTGTCCAGCTTTGTTGTTGAAGACAGACTGGATCCTACAGGATGACCCCAGTCTGACACAGATCTGTAAGAGATGCTCAGATGAAGGATAGTTCCTTTATGTTTCTATTACACTCAGGCCTGTGACAAACATGTCATGATTTTTGGTTTTGTCTGATTAAAGGATGAGCTGTGAACATTTTTCAGGTTTCTTATTCTGCAGTTGTGCTGTTGCATGATCAGTGGGTTTGTGTGCCTGTTCTTCAGTATGAAGTGGTTTAATGATTACCTCTGCCTTTTACGTTTTAGTATATTTAACATCCTGATGATGCTCCTGTTATGAGGTCTGCACAGTCTGGGTTCTGACTGAAGGTCAGTTCCTCATGTGTCCTCAGGTCCTCACCCAGAATATACAAAAGCCTGTATTGTCAAAGTAGTCAATCTAACCTCTTTGTATTTCAATGATACATCACATCTAATATCCTGAACTTTTTAACTTGTAAACAATATGGATATTGTAGGACGACAGAATTTGAGTGATATTTTGATGTTGAATGTAGATGTTTAGGCAGTGTGGTTAGGTCTTGTATTTTGAAGACGCAACATTTTAAAAATAGCATGACCAAAATAATTTCCACAAAAACAACTGTTTTTTCAGTGTTGTAGAATTGGACTCTTACGTCAGATGACATAATAAATTGACTGCACATTCACTCATCCACACACAAACACAGCATAGCATTAGCACAACCACTAACAATATGTCAGGGTTAGCCTGAGCCGTAGATGCTGCACCGTACATGACAGGTTGGTTTAGTCCCATCAGTCTGTCCCGTCCCGTCATATTCACAGAGAACACTCCACCAGCTTCAGACCTGCCACATCTAGGGTTCCCACCTTGGATTTATGAAAACAAGGGACACTGGGAGGGGGGGGACTGGATGTATCTCATAACTCATAACTGGATGTATGACGTAGGCCAGGGGTCACCAACCTTTTTGAAAATGAGAGCTACTTCTCGAAAGGCTGCTTGTTTGATCCAAAACATAAAGTTGCTCATCTTAAATATAATATTAAATAAATATTAATAGGCCTGTATGTGAAGAGGCTGTCACATGTTACACATGTTAATGATTCCTCACAATAATTATTAATTAACATTGATTTATCATGGTTTGAAACACATGCAAATCAAATAAAAAATACATCTGCACAACATAATCTGATAATAAAACACTGTGCTAATGTTCAGACCGGTTCATTGAGAGACCAGCTGCACGTTACCAGCAATAGCAGGTCAGATGAGTTAACTAAGGAGCAGCCACTCAGTCACTAAGTTTGCCTCTGTGCTCTTATGAATTAACTGACACGTTTGTAGAAGACAACGCTCGTTCATCTGTAGAGTGAGAGATGTTGTACAGATAATAACAGCCCTCTGGCTCCTTAGACACAGGCTGCAGCAGCTGATCCCACCTCAGCCTCGTCACTCGTCAATTGCTAAACTCCTTACTCGGTCTGATTCGACGAGTTGCCACATCAATGATATGTAATAATAATGTAATAATATCAAATCAGCCCAGTGCGCGATACAGAGCTGCCGCTTCAAGGATACGAGGGGAGATTTTATTTATTTATTTATTTTTCATATTGCCCGTTCATTCATCATCCCTTTACACTCTGAGTCAAACAGGTGGGGGATGGAGAAATCCGGAGCACTTCCTGTAGTTCGCTATGATTCATTGATCACTGTGTCTCTAGTGCGGGCATGAAGCGGACTAGTGTGATCTGGCTGAGGAAAAAAAACTGCAAGAGGATAGTGCGTCTGATTCAAAACGTGACGCACTATTTAATTTTAAAATACGATTCCGTATTTTAAGGGACGGGTGGCAACATCAGGTCTCTCCTCAAAACATCACGTGCACAGGCGCACAGTCATACTGATCACCCTGTGTCAACATGCATACAATACATCAGTTTCTACATCACAGTATTCACAGAGAACACTAGGTGGTTTTTGATCCTCCACTATAGAGACAAAAAGTTCCTTAAAACATCAGTGATCCCAGCATGAGGACGACAAGGAAATAAATACTGGTTAGAAATAGCAGTAATAATTAATATAGAGTAAATGAAAAGAAAAATGTTAAAGAATGATGCGTAAGGCTGAATCTGTTAACATTAGCAAACAGCAGGTCCTAGTTCAACTCTCCTGAGGTCCAGTTTAAAAACTGGCCTTGTCAGGTGAAGTCCATGGAGATAATGAAGAGAGCTCTGGGGTGCAGAGTCTTGTTTTAATGGCGATGTGACACATGGCTGCTGGGTTAATGGAGAACAGGTTGTAAACAATCAAGATCGTGTGAGGACTCCCTGCGATCACAGTTACAATTGTACCCAGCCTCTTTCTACTCTCCGGTTTGATTCTGTTCATCTAAACTGTCTAAAATCTGTCAGTAGCCCAGTAGCAGTATGAATCTTCTCTGCAGCCATGTCTGTGTGAAACACACAGCACTGCATTCAAAGAGCAAGCTTGTCCATCTGATTGGGACTGGGGTTATTTAAGGCTGTGTCTGAAATCACTCACACATTCACTGCCTTCTACTCACTATACTGGGAATTCTATATAGAGGACTGTATAGTAAGCTCAATGGTAAAATGAAAAAAAACAAACAAACAAAAAAAAATCCCTTTTGGTACTCTGCCGTGCACTTAATTACATCATTACTGTCACACAATGAAAACATGCCAGATCAATGTCTAAAATACCTTGTCTGTTGTGCCTGCTGTCTTTCCGCATGACTGCAAAGCATTACTGGATACATACTATGGGTCCACATGTGAGTATATTAATTCTCATTTGGACAGCATTACAAAATGGCATATTCGCTATATAGTCGTGATTAGTGATAGTGATTTCAGACATAGCCTAAATCTTAAAGTGGACAGTGGCTGGTGGAGGCTGATGGGAAACGGGTTGGGCCCTGCCATGGCCTGAGTTTGGACTTTGTTCATCTTAGTTTCACCACTTCAAATCTAAAATTGGATACTACTGAAAATATTGGTAGCATTAGCCTTTTATGTGCCAAGTGCATTCAGGGCGTGTTCATGTCTTTGTTGCTATTTTAACTATGGAAAAAATGGTGGCTGTGATAGGTGTATAGCAGAGGCAGCTGGTGACTGAAAAAATTGGGCAGGACAGGAGGAAAACCAATCAACAGCGTCATGTTATATTATACTAGTTGGCTACTTACCTACTATCTACTATCTTATATTCAGTCACAATTAAGCAGTAAAACAATGGTTTACAAGATTTCTTCAAAACAACACCATTTTAGTCAATCCTGCTGTTTTCAGATTAACCATACAGGTCTAATGAAAAAGACAGAGCATTTATCAAGGACGTGAGATGTAACAAAAAGCAGGCCAGTGTTCAACACTGGTCAGAAAGGTCTTCAATACAGTTTTCAGTTAGGTGACCGGTGCAGCTGGAGGGCAAAACATGGGTTCAACAACATGACCGGACTCTGTACACAGCAGCAACAAGGACTGTTCATTTCCCATGTCTATCAGCCCACAAATACAAAGGTCATCTCACTGATCATGAAATAAGACACACTGACAAACTCCAAGTTTTGGGCGATTGAGATCCGTATACAGCTCTCACAGCTGTTTTTTTTTTTTTTTTTCCCAGTCCTTGCCTGGAGTATCCCTCGTGTAAAAGCCAAGACAATAGCTGTAAAAGCACAGCTGTCATTTGGGAGGTGAAGGCAGGTTTTTCCCCATCATTATAACACTTGCTTAAGTCGACGGACAATATGATAAAACAACTCTGCTCGTACGGAAAGCAGTGTGAGAGTGGGCCTGTGGCCTTGTGGTCAAAAATGCTGATCGCCAGTGAAGATGGATGGACAGAAGGAGGAGGAGGAGTCCTGCTCGGCCTTCCTCCACTAAACATGATGGATTGGGAGCTTTCCCTGCATGAGATTGTGTGTGTGTCTACTGGCCATACATGTATGCACATAAACACCAACTGTTAGTCTCATCTCAAAATACAGTGCACACACACACACCTGCACACAGAGCTGTGGGGCAGCCATTAGTCACTCAGTCAGGAGTGACAGTCCACAGTGGCTGGTGAGTAACACGGGCCAACCTGTTCATCTTTCTCACGGCCCATCATCACACGCACTAAGTATCACTTACTCGCCTCCGCAGTTTATAGTGGTAATAATACATTGCTCATGTCAGGACAGATGCAGCGTCTCAGTCACAGAGAGAGGAAGGGTGGAAGGTGAAATGATGTGAGAAGTGCTGGAGTTGTCACTGAGCCTGGGAGGGAGAAAAATGGCTTTTGTTTTATGATAAATGAAAGCAGCGCTTTTCAGCCAGCTATAGGCACCAGTCTGCTGCTTTTAGTGAAATATTCATACACTGGAATATAACCGCTTATTTCTGAGGCACAAGAACTGAGCCATGACCACAACACCAGAGAGGTGGATGAAGTCGACAGACACAGGAATGTCAGTGACAGGAGGCTGATCATGACCATGAATAAAATCTGAAATTTCTTGTGGTGTACCTCAGGGTTGCATGCTAGGACCCATCCTATTTATGTTATATATGTTCCCTGTTGGAAGACTTCTCAAAAATGTGTCCTATCACTTTTATGCTGATGATATCCAGCTCTATTGTTCTTTTCATGAATCTGAGATAGGTAAGTTATCAAATCTGCTAGATTCTGTATGTGCCATTAGAACATTGTCTCATGTTTACTTACATGAGACAATTCCTTGTATCATGCAACACCTTGGGTCTCTGAGCTCCACAGTCCAGTCGAGCATCAGAAACTTTGGGGAGTTGTTTGACAAATCAATGTCCCTTTAGCACCATTAAAGGCAACTGCTTCTTTCACCTGAGCAGTATTTCAAAACTCAAGAATATTGTATCAATCTCTGATCTGGAGATGAATGTGCATGTTTTTGTCTCATCCCTGATTAGATTACAGCAACTCCCTTTTTATGTGTTTCAACACCCCCATACTCTTCAGGTCTATCACTCAGGTCCTCAGGTCAAAATCTTCTGATGGTGCCTAAAACATCCTACAAAACTAGAGGTGACCTATTTTAATGTGATGTATTTATGTTGAGTTATTTAACTGCCCTGTTTTTTCTTATGCCACTCTGCACTTTTATTGTAAAGCACTTTGTGATTTTATCTGTGAAAAGTGGTAAAGAAATTAAACTTACTTAGAGAACAAAGAGGTCTAGTTGATTTTGACATTTTGTGGAAAGATACAGATTACAACAACTAAACCGACGGACCGACTCGTTGCTTGACAATTCGCATACACTGGGCATGTGTGGATGAAATCACAGATCATCTGCAGTTACGATGAACCAAGGAACAGCAAAGGCAGCTGTAGCATTAAAATGCAGAATCGAACTGCACAGCAGCTGCTACTAAAGACAACAAGGTCAGTAAAAGTCTGTTTCTATCCGTCCAGAGGGAAACAGTACCCCAGAGTTTTCAAATTAAAACGGGTCCCTGAAAGTCTCTGTGGTCAAGTGATAATGCAGATATTAGAGGTAACGCCTGTTTCAAATAATTGCCACGTTGAAGGATGTCTCCTTTTTAACAGCATGACCAAGCCCTTTTTCCACCTTGACTGAAGCCATGTCTCAGGTAGTCCTTTTTCCTATAAACATACACACAGCGTGAGGGCTCTTGATCCCTGCACTAATGAATATTAAATGTTGTGACTGCAGCTTGGCACTCAATCCCTGTGGCAGGGGCAGAGGGGCTAATGGGGAGGCAACCAGGTCCAATGTTATGGGAGCTACTGAAGCACCTCCTCTGCACACACACACGCACACACACACAGCATCATTAGTGTGAGTCTCCCTGAAGCCCCCACTGTGCATATGCTTGTTGTTGTATTGTTCACCACTGCAGCATCAGAGTTTCTTCAAATTGTCAGGCAGCATCTGGAGAATCATCCAGACGTGGTCAGGAGCTGCATTTATCATCATGACTAATATCATTTAAAAGAGTGTATTAGCTTTTGAAAGTCTTGACTGTGCCTGATATATTTAAATATTCACACACATAGCGAGTCACAGCAGAATGCGGCATGTCCAAACTCCATAATGTCTAGTTTGACATCTGCATTAATATGTTTAATTTTCATGTCTTATAACGAGACAGTGCTGTGTTAACAAATCAGCTGTGAACATCTTAAGGCTTTTAAATTTGCATTAAACCCCTTTAAACAAGGGGTGATTACAGAATTAGGAATACTGATGCTATTGATTATAATACTATCATAATATTGATATTATGAATATGCAGAGTGAAGGAGGAAAGAAATAACATGTATTATTTGTGTAAAACTTTGAACCCTGTTCCTTTCTTCCCTTCATCACAGCAGACTCTGGATTAGTACGTTTTCCTGTTATATGCCACATTAGTGTTTAGAACGTGACTGAATAAAAATATATACATGGTCTGTTGTTCACCCGGTGGACAGGAAAAACAACCGGAGGGGGTAATACCAGAGGAGGTGAGGGGGCAGAGCCGGGGTGGAGCAGGGAGCGAGGAGTGAGGAGCTCCCCTGAACCTGAACCTGAACCTGAACTCCTCATGTGTTTACAAACTATACAATCAAATTTCAGTCAGACCCTCTCAGATTCACCACTCACAGTGTTGCATTGTCGAATTTTCTGTGAATTACTTGGTTCAGAGTTTTATAATTCTCGATCTGCCCCTGCACCAGAAGACCATCCTAAATACTGATACACAGCCCAAACGTTCACACTAACAAAAGTCCACATGACTACATCAGACAGGCAAGCAGAGCTGTGGACAACCAGCACACAACCACAAATCACTAATTTTAAAAATCAGCTCCTGTTAGATCAGTGAGATAGAGCAGGGTTTATGAGAGCTAACTCAACCCCTGAGCCAGAAGAAGCTGTTAACAGCTGCTCCACACTTCACCTTCACTCTGAGTCTCACACATGTTGATACTGTGACCAGTCCACATGACAAATGACTCATGTGTTGCTTTACTGCTTTTAGCTTTGTCTTTGTTCACTGAGCTGATGCTGCTGACTGAGAAAAGACTGTTGTTGAAGCAGGTAAACATGAAGCACAGTTTCCACACGTCTGCGCATGTGCAGTAATGCGCGCCATATCTGGCATACATACAGCCTGGTCATATCTGCTGCTCTATGTGTAAAACCATGAGCTCTACATTTGCAACCTACTGGTCCATACCAGCAACAACACACACAACACAAATGACGGTGTCTTGGTTTGGTGGTGGACTTGAAGACGCGTCATCCTTCTACGTGTATTTTAACAACGTTTTTTGAGAGCTTGGTCCTTCAATAATCTCTTCGTTTTATATCCGCAACCAGACAACTTTTTTTTAGACATCATTATCCTCCTCACATTGCATTTTTTGCTCTAGAAGACAATCAAAATTGTTGTTAATAGGCAGCAGCTACGATTGGCTGAAGGTGTGTGAGTGAGGCGGCTACAGGTACATTTCTCAGCAAATCATTGTGCATACAGAAGACACAGTCTAGTGAGGTTGCAGTTACCATTGGTTTTGCTCATGAGTCGAGCCTATGTGGACGAGCCAGCTGTGCATAGAGCCCAACTTCTGTGAAATGCAGCCCCTCTGGGTGTGTTGACACAAGTAGTGTAGGAGAATTGAAACTCCAAATGTGATGTCCAAAACTATTTAATGTGGATGTCACAAGAGAAAGTTTCATAGTGGACCGTCCCATAGCCTACACCAGTTGTGTTCAATGGATTATACTACTGTGTCTTTATAATGTAAATATGACGAGTAAGAAGTGCTCCCCCTCTTCTGTATCTAAAATACCCTCATGTCACCGAGTCTGTTAAATTACACAGGAGTGATGTGACCATGAATGAGAACATATACTGATGCTTCAATTCAGAGCTCAGTTGTGGGAATGTGAATATCTATCGTTTGAATTATCGTTGAAGGCAGAGAAAAAATCTTTAGCTTTTTTAGATGCATATACTTGAAATAATTTTATTTTAGCTTTGATATGAACTGTACAGGCCGGTGTGTATCTATTTATCTGGTTTTCAGGATAAAATTGGGGGATTATACTTCAAGTTAGGGAATTTAGTGACTAGATTATTTTATCACAGATGGTAGTTTTTGTGAGGTTTTGTATGAAGATACTGTAGATTATCCAAAAGCAGCTGTCGTCCTCTTACATTAACCTTTGCAGAAATGTTTTGTCATCTGTCATCTTATTTATTTGTTCAATGAATGAGATCAACCAAAAAACGTTTTATTTTGCTATGTTGTTTTTCTATATGGAACTGTGTAAATGCAGTAACACTGAATGTTGTTGAATGCTGTGTATACGATTTGCAACTTTGATGACTTTGTTTTTATGAGTAACAGTGCAGCTTGTGTGTTTTGCTCATCCTATTACAGTGTGACTCAATGTTTGCAACCTATATCCTCTTTGCTGGGGGGCGGTCAGCCCTGCAGGCTCTGACCCGAGCTGCTCTGCGCCCCCCCCCCAGCTGGAGGTGAAGCTGTGTATGATCATGATGGGTCAGAGACTTGCATGTGCACAGCAACAGGGCAGAGACTACAGAGATGGCGGTGTAGCATGCAAGGTCATACCAGGAAATAATACTTACATAAATATCTGCACCATAAAATCCATCCTGGTAAACAACACTGCAGAGGATGCAAACACAAACAAACAGACAAACACACAATAAAACAAAAACATCCATATTAGTGCATGTTGACATGCAGGCACCACGCTAGCTACTAACCTCCATCTCCACCGAATAATAAATGACCAAAAAAAAGAAAAACAACAAGAAAGAAACGAGCCAACGAAAGACAGAAGAGGG
>OMNW01000082.1:0-13253 GCA_900303245.1 Selene dorsalis | reverse complement strand
AGAGAAATATCTACACCTCTCTGGGTCTCCTCAGCACTATGGAGCATTTTAGCCTCATTCAGCTCTTTGTTTTGGTTTCCCAGCCTGTGAACCCCTGCCTCAGCAACCTGGTTTAAAGTTTCTCTATTTGTCTCCCGTGGGAGAAACTAAACTAAAAAGTTTGGGATATTTGGCTTTGCGATGAAATTTCAGTATGCACCTAAAATGCACTCTGACCTTTAAGGATGAACTTAATTTAACCTTCTCTAAACCTTTGAATGCACACATCCAACTGTTCAGTGTTTCAGTACTTAGAACATAACATGCTGTTCTCTAACAAGGTAATTAACCACAAACATCACAACAAGTGTCTGATCCATGAATCCACCACCAAATCAGGTTTGTATTGAAACAGTCCTCTTCATCCTGCTGTTCACATTCTGACATCATGAGACTAAGACCACACCTAACAATTATACAGTCCATCAACAGTACCTGGACATGTTCAGGCTTCAGATGGGATGTTGTCAGAGGGAAGTGTCCACTGAGCTCAGAGCGTCACAGAGTGTCATCAGCAGGTTGAACAGAGACACAGAGACTGGAAGAGTCACAGAAAGGCTGAGAAGTGGACGTCCTGTGGTCACATGACAACTTATTGACATGTTTTATTGTGGTAGCTTATACCCACCACTATACCCACCAGCTTTTGTTTCAGTGGATTGTTTGACATGAAGAAATGACCACTCCATAAATGCTCTACTTTCATGATATAGTATCACTGTGGAATGAACTTTTCTTCAAATATCCCTAATTTTTTGAGAGTAGTGTAGCCTATAATAAATTTGTTAGAAAACAGTACAGCAAGATGTGCAAAAATGGCACATCTCCATACATTCTCCACACATTATGCATATCTCCATACATTCACACATACCCACAAACATACCGACATGCACACACATTTTCAGCTGCAACAGTTGTCAGAAAGATAGACGGAAAACGCTCTGGACACTACAACACCCAACAGACAGACACAGTTGCTACTTTCTCAGTATCAGTGTTCTTTAGTTACATCTCAATATTTCCGTTCATTCATAATTAATCATCCATTTTCAAGTACAGCAGCAGATGATACTAGCAGCAGCAGTACAGATGATAAATGCATAGGCTGCAGCTCTTAGAGACTGTATGTAAACCAAGCAGTGCTACATAGCAGGCATAGTGTACTGTTTACCATGATCACCATCTTTGCATAATGTTTGAATGCTGACATTAGCGCTAAACACAGAAGAGGATGATGGGAGTATCAGTATCAATTTAGTCAAGTGGAGATCTCTGTCTGTGAGCAGGGAGTGCCCTCTACTGTGCTGTGATCTGCAGGGAGGTGGGGGAGAGGCAAAAGAACACAGTGTTCGTCTCATATATTTCCCTCCCCTCCACATCATCACACCCATGGATCCATGGCACAGACAGCAGAGCTTGTTTTCCAGAAGTCTCATTCTGCTCCTCTGCATTTCAGTAAAATTCTAAACTGTAACTGAAAGTCTGAATGTTGCCGGGACAGTGTCCGTAGCATTGCTGTAGCCTATACTTGGTTCAAGGCTCCCAGCTTCTGGATTGCCCCACCCTCTGTGATCTTCAACACTTGCACTTCTCTTGTTATTTAATTGAAATGGACATCAGTAATGGATTAGAAAGTGTGAGTCACATGCTCGTCCTGAGGAAATGTGCCATATAGCGTGAATCTGCATGACTGCATTTCATAGTGACTCTTTGTTTTCTGTGTGTTTTTTGATTCCATGAGCGTGAATGAAGTGTAACTGTATTAAATGTATTTATGCACTACGAGTGAAAGGAATCCATTCATTGCAGAAACAGTTGCTGGAAAACTTCAGATGACTGATGGGCAGCCTCTCTCTAACTTTTATTGTTTATTTCCCTTCTCTTTCAGTCTCTGCAACCTGAACATGTCATTAACCAAACACAGCTCTTCAATCTATTTCCCAGTAAAAGAGAGAAAGAAACATGGCAAAAAAACAGTAGATTTGTGTCCCTCTTCTGTAGGAGTGAAGCTGCGATCATCTTCAATGGGCTGATTGTTCCGTCCTGACTCTGTACTACATTTTTGCCTTTAAGTGTCCATGTTCTGAGTGGAGGAACTTCGACTACAGCTTGGCTGCCATCTGCGCTCCAGCTGGAGCGCAGATGGCAGCTTTCTTCTGGTCTGCAGTTGTATAATATTATTTGATTTATATTAGTATAGTTTTCTTGTCATTTATGATGTTTTTTACAAAGCACTGCGGTAAAGTAAAGACACTTAATTCACATCAGTTATGTTTATTGGGAATCACCACACCATCCATATATGATAATATGATGATGTTTATGACAGTGCAGCTGAGAGTGTATCTCTTCTTTACTTCATCAGTTGTGCGCTCTTCTCTACATACAGCATTCAGTGAACAACTCACAGCATCCCATATATCTTCATTTTCTGTTACTTTGAATTCACTGCTGAGGCTACTAAATATAACAGCTGGTTTTTGTTCACTTCCTGCAGCAGCAGTTCCACTTGTGCTCCCTCTGCAGATTTTCATTTGGGCATTTTTAACTTTCCTTCTCAACTCACCTTCTCTGCTCAGTGTCTGTGGTTTCTGTGTGCACATGGCGATTGATGGGGCGTTTACCTAGGATCACCTGGCATGTGCTCTCAACATACAAGGAGATGGCATTCATCAATCTAAGAACACAGCTGTGAACATTTTTGTGGTCTTAGAACACATTCACGAATCTGACGTAGATCTTAACCCTTTAACGCCTAATGTATCATAAGGTTTTTGAGACCTATATATCATCAATGTCATACTTTTTATTTTAAAGAATCTTAACGTCAATTGTGAGCAATACATTTTAAAAATTCTGGATATATCAAGTATGATATGTATTAAAACTAAAATTATGCAAACTGATATTTTCTTTTTTTTTCACATGGTTTGTTAGAAGGTCGTATGAAGACTCCAGCTGCAAAGAACTAGAATTTTCTGTCGATGATTTGATAAGTCAGGCATCAAAGGGTTAAGAAAGAATTTGAGAAAATGCTTAAGGAGATATTGGTGAATGAGGCCCATCGAAACAACAACAAAACAAAGAGAAACTTATCAAACATCAAACATCACAAACCCTCTAGTATGTTTTTACTGTCATAACTACAATAGAAAGAAGATCATCAGTGGCAGCCACAGCTGCCTTCAAACTTGTGAAAGGATGCTGTTTGTTTCTTCTGATTGTTCAGTACACAGGACGGTTAGCTTAGCTTAGCATGAAGACTCAGTGCTGGGGTGAGGGAGACACTTATACACCTATCAATCTATGACTTGTCTGTTTAATGTACACATATTTATCCTGCTGAGATGTATAAAAAGTCATTCTGTGCGTTTGCATTTTACACAAAGATTCAGTTCTGTTCTTTTGCATGTATTTATTTCTGCAGAGGCACAGAGTAGAAAAACAGAGGCACCCCAAAGAGGATGATGATGATAATGGTGTAATAGTCAGTACTGCAAACTGAGGAGAAAGAAAATAATCTTCCACTTGGGAGTACCACAACTAACTACAGAGAAATGGACAGATGTAGTCATGTGTGGGTGTTGGTGCTCAGGTTTGCAGGGTGATGTGGAGGTCAGACAATGCAGGATGGTGGTAACCAGGGTGACACGGCGATGCACCGGCAGCAGGCTGAACACCAGAGTGCTGCTCCCATCTGCAGCACAGAGTGGAACAGAGTGACCTGTGTTGACCTCTACACAGAGAAGAGTGGGTTGCCTCTGTACAGCGGGCTCTGTCCCATGTCAGAACTGACAGTCACTCACACCGCTTTTGCCTTTTTGCTGTTTGATTCATTTTGACAGCACTTGATAAGAAATGTTTTGTTTACAGAATGAACCATTCAGTCACATGTGTAACCTATTCAGCCTTGAGGTGAAGTCAAGCAGTGCAGGGCTGAAGCCAGTGTATCAGCAGGAGTCTACTATCAGGTTTATTTTACACTTAAGCTGTGTAGCTCTGTTAGGACAATTGTCCACATGTCGTCCTGCACACTGTGTGGAAAATGTTGGTTGTTTTTCTCCCTAATGAATGTTTTAGGTTTAAGGCCATTTGGGATTTTCTGGGAGGGAATCTGACTGTTGCCACTGGGAAGTCATAAAAAACAAACTAAAGCAATAAAATTACATTAAAAATAATCTTTCATTTTTCTTTAGATTCTCAGAGATAAAGTACTGGGCTGAGATAGATGGCAGGAGCATGAGAAATGAAACAATGAGCAATAGGGTGAGTGATGGGTTACGTAGGCTACATCCATCCAGCAGTTTATAGTTTTTAAAGAAGTCTAGGTGACAAGTTTCTGAATCATAAAAACTCAGTTGACAGAAATGATGTGTTACATTTCAAAGCTAGTTCATCAACACAGTAGAAAAAGAATGGCGAACAGGTAGGAAAGATGAGCAAAGCAGTGGCTTAGTTTTTCAAAGATGAGCTGACGAGTTCCTCATTGTCAGTCCAGTCCGCTCCATGGTGATCACCATACAGTGGCTACTGAAAGTATTCAGACGCATGAAAGGCTGCACAGAGTTGGCAAACAACCACCCAAAGGCTGCGAGTATTTGTTTCCACAACATCTTTGTCTAACAAATGTCTCTGTATGCGAAGGGCAGGATCTGTGCTAAGAAGACGACTGAACATGCCCTTGTGAATTTTTTAGATAAAATTTTTATTTTATATAATATATATATTTATTTTATTTTTTTATTTTTATAAAAATAATGTATTTATGTGTGAAAGTAAATTAGGGGGCAGTCCGAACGTCACCCTAATCTAAAGTGGGATTGGTTATCTATAAATACAATAAATACATAAATGAATAAATAAGAACAGAAACTGCATATTTCAGGACCAAAACAATTATTTATTTTTATTTAGAAGTATATAATTTTTGCCCTTTATAAAAGCCACACTGAGGCTGAGGTTCACAGATTTTCATTACTGCATCGTGCAATGTGTCTTCCTCACCACAGGATGGCGGCAGTGAGAGAGAACAGACCTGAAGAGACATGTTTATAGCGCATGCGCAGACGGCTGCAGTTTCTGGCGGGCTGATTTCAAAACACAAACAAGATGGAGTTGATTTCTGCGCTGCAGTTTCTCAAGATACAACAAATCCCACAAGGTAAATGTGTGTTTTATGTTGTACCCTTCTTTTTTTTCTGTTACACTGAATGATAGGGATCGAGAAAATGGCGATGTTTTTGACTGCCGTGGCTGTTAATGTCGCAAGTTCCCGGGTCAGATGCCCTGCTCTGATGTACAGGAAGAACAGTACACGAACCTCCACTCACATACCTGTCAGGTCTGTCAGTGCCGCGTCGTTTGGAGGTATTACTTCAGACGTTTTACCTTAAGTGTTACAGCTGTGTAACACTTCGGTTTGTGTCCTAGCGGTGTGTGTTGCTGCGTTTCTATACCCTCATGATTATCCGTCAGCCGAATTGAAGTAGTGTATTGAGTAGTGGTGTGTTGTTATCCCTAAAGGAGCCCTGTTTGGAGTTAGACCTCGACTCCAAGTTAACAAGCAAGGTGCACATAACTTTACATCATAATATGGTCTTTAGGCTAAAACATGAACTGCACTGTAAATAATACAAATACTGACGGTGTGCACTGAATGGACGAAGCACATATAAAGAAAAGCACAGGTGGAAATAATCACGTAATCATGCTGTATTCCACTGGACTGAGCCGGTCCCTGGTTCTGGTGTAGCACATGTTGCTGAGGCACTAATTAATGTCATTGTTTACACCTCTGCCTTTCGTGCTTTGACAGGTCAAATGTCTACAGTGAGAAGGCTAACAGGCACACAACAGCACAAACCTCATGCACTGTGACTGCAGACGTTTTCAAGTGAACAAGTAATTAATGAATTTGAAAATTAATCGGCAGTTTGATAAATAATGTTATTAATAATGTATTGAAAGAGAGATCAGACAGGTGCCATCACCAGACTACTGATGATGTTGTTTAGTGGTTACTAAGCACACAATAAAACATTTCAAAGAGGTGTTCTTTATTAAGACTTTGAACTTTCTCAGCATATAATGCGCGTCATAATGAAACATCCACATTGGTTCGTATTGAAGTTGTCATTTTTGAGTTTTGGAGGTAAAATGGCAGAGACATTTCAGTTTTTATGGTGGAACATGCACCTGCTGAAAGCGCTCCTCTATTGAGAAGGTATGATGTCAGGAAAGTCAACAGGGGGCACGAACCTTAACCCAGGAGAGGGGGGAAAACTATTTGTGGCAGGAGGTTCTGGACGTGATGGACCAAATTCTTCTACCAGAGGCGAGTACCTCAAAGAGTGAACACCATCAAAAGAAAATATTAACAGAGAGCAGTGGGGTGAGGAGCTCAGAACACACAATGATTACATTTTCTACATGTGACATCTTGTCTGTTGTGATTTCAGCCTGGGTGGATGAAGTTTGGGATTTAGAGTTCACAGAGAGAAAGTCACTGGAGGGCACCATAGAAGAAGAACTAACAGCCAGTGGAAACAAGGCCTTCAAAAACCTGTACAAGTGTCTGCTGGTCCATGCTGTCGACCACCAGCAGCCTGCAGACACAGGTGGAGCTTCACAGGTAACACTGACCATGCAACTCTATCAGAGGGAGTATTTCAGGCAGGTTAGCATTTTACTCTGTTAAGTTCAAAAGGTGAATATTTTACATTTCTGCTTCTCATTTTCTGAAACATCTTATAAGTTTCTACACTATTTCCTTCTTACAGCCAGTACTTGGTTTCATTTTCTGATCAGTGTTCTAATGTTGGGGGGTGTTTGGGTCCTTAAAAAATAATTAAAAGAATATTAGTATTTTTGTTACTTTGTCCTTGTAGTTTTAAAATTAGGGATTTAAAATTCAAAACAAATCGGATAACACTGTACGTCCTCTTTTTTGTTTTAATTCCACAATGACCTTTTTAAAAGGGTTTGCTGACCTGAATTTGCAGGCTACATTTGGCTGCCTTGTGAATGAATTAATGAATGGACTCTAATTTTTAATTGAATGTAATTTAATGTCTATCTTAACTTGAGGTTTTTGCAGAAGTGTTTCTGTGCATGTGCATTTGTTTTTATAGTTGCAGACATACAATTAAAAACAGGATTTTTATGTACTGAAAGAATTTGTAGGCTTTGATGGAAAACATCTTTTCTTGCTGTGGCGAGTTTGTTTGATGGCAGCAGTAATTACTTATTGTATTCCATGTCTGCATTGCAGAGTATCTGGGCAATTCTGGGGGAGAATGGGGTGTCGCTCAAGACTCTGGTGGCTGTGCTGTCGTTCTTTATCCTGGCAGGAAAAGCCAAATCAGCCAATGTCCACCAGAGGGTGAATGGGCTGCATGCGGCCTCAGTCTATCTGCTGCTACTGGGAATCCCAGGTGAGACAGGAAAAACCATACAGCTCATCTTTATATTCATACTTACTTGTGTGTGAGTCAGTGCTGCATATCCACAGTTAATTGATGGAAGACATTTCTTAAACACCTGTATGTGTCACTTGCTTGCAGGGAGCATCACCAACAAGGTTCTCAATGAGGTTTTGATGGACACATGTTGTGAACTGAGCTCTCACTGCTGGCCTCAGGACTCAGGAAAAAAGCGTAAGAAGGAGAGTGTGAAGAGTTCTCAGGCCGATGGCAAACGCTCCAAACCACAGCGGAAGGAGTCTGCAGAGGTTCGGCCTTGCATCACAAACCACTCACACGTATTGAACCATCACAAGATATGATGACAATTATGTCTTACTGCCCCATCTTGAATATTCAATAATATTGATTATGATATTTTCCTTCATATGCATTAAAACTATATTATTAAAAATCTTCTCCCATCTGTGAATGACTTTCCTATACCAGTTTCATATTTACTGTCACCTAGCAAGTGAAAGTGTTTTATCCAGATTTGCTGTGAATGCACCTCCAAGGGGAGATTTTCAAAACATTTACTGTAACTTTTTGATGCCATGCCAACAAAAATAATTGTTTTGGATCAGCTACCTTTGTTTAACTATGTGATGTTGTTTCTCACACTGAGGTTAACATTGGTGAATCACTGTAATAAGAGTAATCATGGTGTCGGTTGTTGCTACCCTCAGATGGAGGTGGATGAAGATGATGATGAGGAGGAGGAGGAGATTCATTTCTCTGCTCAGGACTTGATGAAGATCAGAGAAGCTGTGGTTCTGCTGGTCCAAAGTCTGCTCAGGCTCCTGCACGCATTTCCACTCAAAGACAGACCACAAAGTGCCAGCAACTGCACACAGGTAACTACTACATCACTCCTCCATCACGCTCGCACCTTGCCACACTGAGCTGCTCACCTTTGTTCTTTGTCTGCAGATCCTCAGTAAGCTGCTTTACTTTGAGCCAGTAGGAGAGCTAACCTTCGCTACTGAACAGTGAGTTTGTGATGTCTTGTTCTGCTGTGTTAAAGAATAAATCCAGGACATGAAAGAAAAGACAGCTGATTTTATTTCTGCACAGAGACATCACCAAACTGAGGAACGTTCCTGATATGGCTTTCTACGGCCTGCAGCTGCTCTGCTCCACGAAACATGGACACCAGAGTGAAGTAAGCTCTAATAGGCCGGAGTGGGATCACAGTCCATCCACCCACCTATCCATTAATTACCTGTACTGCTGATCCTTGTAGGGTCATTAGGGGCTTGGAGCCAATCTCAGCTCACGTTGGGCAATGCTAGGGTACCCTCTGGCCAGGTCGCCAGTCTCAGGCACATCACGGGGCTGACATATTGAAACATATCGAAATTCACACCTCTGGACCCTTCAGCCAATGCTTTAGGTGGTACAGTCCCTTTTTCAGGAATAAATCTACTAGTTACACACTTTTCTTTGAGACTTTTTCTAAGATAAGATTATGTTCTCCTTTTCCCACCACTCTGCTGAGAGACAGCTCAAGTGTCAGAGCCCTCCTGGTTAGATACTAGTTGACCAGTGTTTCCAATCATAGTGGTAACTGGAGTGAAAAGCGGCCTGAGAAAAACCAACATGATTTAACAAGAAAGGCAAAAAGAACGTAGGCTCTCTACAAGTAAAACACAAATAAAACCATAATGACGAAATGAAATCTGCTAAATCATCTGAGGTGGATTGTGATCTGATTCTGGTCACACATGAGGTGATATCTACACTGTTATTTGTCCAGAGTGCTACAACAGAACAATGTTGGTAAAGCTTGTGTGTTCAGTCCCTGCAGAGAGTTTTCCACCGGCTCCTCTACGTGATCCTGATGATGAATAAAGGCAACAGAGGGAAGCCCTCCCTCCTCATGCCCACCCAGGCCAACCTCTCCACTCGTGACCAGGCCATCCATTTTGTTTGGTAAACAGCTGCGTGTTCATGAACTGTGACCCCACTCTGATGAATTACCTTGTATCAATGTGAATATGGATCTTTTATTTTAACCAAGTATGGAGGTTGATAGATTTCTAATTAGTTTCTCAGATTTCCAGCTAAACTGTTGCTGAACTTGAATTTCTGCCACTAAGTCAGGACACAGATAAATGATTGACATAGAATCAGTGTTCGTTCAGTTATTGGAGACAGATGAGCAGATCTACAACTACAGGAAGTGCAGTACTCACAGTGAGGGGAAAAGCCTATGATTAACTAACAAGGAATATTAATTTAGCATAAAAATGGGCAAATGATGTTCCATGATGTTTTGGTTACCTTTGCTTAATTTACCATGATCTTGTTTTATTTATGCTGCTAGTCCACTTGTTCAGCACAGAACCTGAGTGCCACCTGCTGGTGATGCAGAGAGGAGCAGCCAGATTTATCAGGTCCTCCCACATAAATCTGAGACAACTTCAATAGGCAAAACATTACAAGAGCCCCAAACACTTCCACTGGGAAAAATGAGCTGCAAATTCTGAAACGATGCACATTCAAAAACAAACAAATGCAAGTGCATGCTGCAAATGAAACATGAGCTTCATGAACCCAAAACAAATACAGTAACCATACTACAACACAAAAACAAACAAAAAAGAGTTGCATAATTAAAACCAGCAGAAGAGCTCCACTTCTAGGGGGCACTCAAAGACTTTACTGTATATAACCACTCTGGCACCTGCTGCATTACCTGTTGCTCTATCATAACATTGTAATAAATAGTACGGCCTAAAGCAGAAAGCTTTAATCACCTTCTTAGATTACCTTTCACACATTTGTTTGGTCAAAGGTCCAGTTGCAGGTCTGGCTTCTCAGATCACAGGTCAAGCTGATACTCAAGGTGTCCCACTGAGAGCTACCTTTACAAGTTTGCAGTTGCTCCCATTGCTCCTGATGGGAGTGATTTGTGCTGCAGTGTTGGGCTGTGTGTTTGCCCTTGTTGGCCACTGTGGGTGCTGCAGATGTTATGAATGTAAAGAAATGTGTACTTGTATTAATTCACACATGATTCATGTGTTTCTAGTCATCTTGTGGCTGAGCTGAAGGAGCTGGCCCTCCCTTGGCTGCAGATCCTCCTGCAGCATATCTGCTTCCAGGTGAGTCCTCCAGCTGTGGGCTACTTTGATTGAAACTACAATTTGCTGTGACATGGTTGTTATCTGATGCCTTAGCATGGCTGTGATGTAGTGTCTGTGCTGTGGATGTTCAGATGGTGGAGAAGAGCGAGTATCGAATCCACGGAGCTCAGGCTATAGGGATGCTGACTTCTCAGATGACGAGCACAGACTACGCCCGCTTTGTTAAATGGCTGTTTAACTTCTCCAAACACTCAAAGGTAAAGTGCGTCAGTGGTCGCTTCTTTATTTCTGTGAAAAATGTCCTGCAGACTCTACATACTGATGTTTCCTCATTTCAAATTTTACTCATGATTGAGACAGACTTGAGCAACAGCTTTTCTCAGTGCAGCCTTTTAGTTTTTTATGGACAAACAAAATGTGATTGTCTCTGCTCTATAGAAGGGTTTCATCTATACCCATGAATGTTAGCAGTCAGGCTTCACCATCACAGGGAAATCACAGTGGTCACTTTGTTTTATTGTGGTATCTGTAGATGGTGTCCCGGCTGTTCTCTGTGGACGTGGTGATGGTTCTGCTGGAGCAGTGTGAGAGGAAGCAGGAGGAATGTCAGGACCCGGATCTTGCTGGCTACCTGCCGCACAAGTTCCTGATCCAGAACCTGCTGTTCGCTCGGCGGGTCGACGAGTCGCCCACCGTCCAAGGACACGCCCTGGCCTGTCTAGCCCAGTGTCTGGAGCTGCCATCGCTCAATGTCACCAAGGCTGTCCACAACCTCTTCTCTGCCAGTGAGGACGCACCCCTACAAACACTAGACCAGCAGAAACACCTACCTAAACACTACCTACCTAGCCTTTCATTTAGATGTGAGGAACCTAACGTGAGTGTGGACCTGAATCAAGGATGTGTTTCAGTAGAAGATACCTATTGCTGAGCTGACACATGAAAACATATCCTACACACTGAGCTGTTAGAGAATAGATTTTAACAGCTGCCGTCTCCACATCATAAACTGCTTTTGTGAGCACATTTAAAATAACCTGTTTATTGTTTTTTCCAGCTGGAGCGCAGACGTTGTTGGAGGGCGAAGCCACAGAAGGTCGGTACTTTGTTTTCAGATTTTGTTGTTTGACACGCACAACTGAAAACACAGACCTGTTACATTTCCTGAAAATAGGACAATCTAAATGAACCCAGGCCTAGTAAGTACATGTAAAGCATGTACTTACTTTTCACCTCTTACTGTTAAAATGTTTAGCTGACGCAAGTGAACAAGTTTAAAAGTATCAGCTCTGGCTACAAGATACATGATGTGCTACAGGTACACTTAAGCCACCAGGGCCACAGTGAAGTGCAGCCTGATGCTCAGTGCTGCTTTGCTGTAGTACATGTTGTTGGAGGTGCTTTAATGGACGTGACTCTGTGTTTCAGCGAGTCTAAGCTCCCAGCAGACTCAGAAAACCTACCGCACCCTGCCCTTCAGGACGGTGGAGATCAGCAGCACTGATGGCTCCGTCTGTGATGGTGAGACAAACCAAGCTCAGCGACTTACTCACATGTTTCTTATTCCATTCTTCTTCATAGCGTTTTATATGCTCAAAGTCTGAAAGTGACTCTGAGAGATGTTATATTCTGTATTGTCAACACAGCGATGGAGAACATGGCTCAGCTCCTGCGCTGTGTGAAAAACTCAAAGACTAACGTGAGGAAGTCGGCACTGCAGGTACACTTGTACACAGTAACAGTATCAGTCACGGTATCTGCATTTTCAGCCTTTTGTAGCTTTCTGTCTGAGATGCACAGCTGACCTTTAACCTCTGCACCCTGCTGTCCCTCCACAGGCCCTGGTGGGTCTCCTGAAGCACAACGTGGTCCCTATGAGCTCAGAGAACTTGGCTGTACTGTCAGAGCGCTGCAGAGATCCAGCTGTGTCTGTGAAGAAGAAGGCCTTGCAGTGTTTGGGAGAGCTGCTCACTGTAAGTCTCATCAGCAGGCACAAAACACACATGTTTGTGTGTGTTTAAAATACAAATACGAATTACTTTATTAATCCCAAAGGGAAATTCAATTGTCTGTCAGCTCATCTACCATTTGCAGAAGAATTAAAAAGCCTGATGGCTGTGCGTGTGAAAGATCTTCTGTATCTCTCTGTCCTGGTACGAAGAGAGAGGAGCCGTCCACCACTGCTGCTTCTTTGATCCATCAAGGTGTTATGAAGTGGATGATCCCTGTTGTTCAGGATGGCCTCCATCATCCTCATTGTGTATCTCTCCACCACTTCCCCCAGAGAGTCCATCTTTACTCCAATCACATAGCCAGCCTTCTTAATAAGCCTCTCCGGCCTCTCTGCTTGTTTTTTCCCAAACTTCCTCCCCAGCAGACTGCCGCATAAAATAAAACACTTGCCACCACAGACTGATAGAACATCTGCAGCATCTTACTACAGATGTTTAAGGATCTGAGCATCTTTATGAAATAGAGGCAGCTCTGCCCCCTTTTGTAGAGTGCATCATTGTTAAGGGACCAGTCCAACTTATTATCCAGGTGTACACCGAGATATTTATAGGTTGTCACCAGCTCGATGTCCACTCCACAAGTGTTCACTAGCTGAAGAGGGGGCTTGGACCTACGGAAGTCCATTATCATTTCCTTTGTCTTTGAGGTG
>OMNW01000081.1:1508-13862 GCA_900303245.1 Selene dorsalis | reverse complement strand
GTGGAGCATGTAGAGAACTGCATCATTCACTCCTATGTGGTCTTTGTATGCAAACTGCAGGGGCTCTAGTTTGTCTTTAACCTCAAGCCTCAGTAGGCGTAGAATCAGCCACTCCATGGTTTTCATGATGTGTGAGGTAAGGGCCACTGGTCTATAGTCATTTAGTTCAGCTGGACATTTTCTTTTTGGTACTGGTACTACACAGGATGTTTTCCACAGAGCCGGCACCCGCCCCAGCTGTAGACTCAGGTTGAAGATCCTGTGGAGAGGTTGACACAGTTGGGCAGCACAGTCTTTAAGCAGCCTTGGACACACACCGTCTGGGCCAGCAGCCTTCCCAGAGCAAAGTCTCCCGAGCTCCAACCTCACCCCTGTCTCTGTGACAAACAGGGGTTGAGGAACAGGTGTGAGAAGGGGAGTGGCTGGTGTAGGCGGAGGAGGAGGAGAAGGAGAAGCTGTGGTGGAGAAACACACTTGTGGAGGAGGAGAAGGGGCCAGAGTGTAGATGCTCATATGTTTTTGAAGAGGAGGAGGAGGAGGAGAAGGGGCCGCAGTGTAGATGCTCATATGTTGTTGAAGAGGAGGAGGAGCCGTGGTGGAGGAACACACTGGTGGAGGAGAAGAAGGTGCCACGGTGGAGATGCTCACATGTTGAGGAGGAGGACTGGCAGTGGAATGGGATGTGACCTCGGTGTCAAACCTGTTGAAGAACTGATTGAGTCCATCAGCTCTTTCCACATCACCCACTATTGGCTGTCTTTTCTTTTTGTTGTAGCCAGAGATGGTGTTGATTCCTCTCCACACCATGGATGCTGTTAGCTTTAGCATTACCTTTTCTAAAAAAATAAAATAAAAATAAAAAATCAGAAAAAGCTCTAAACACTGAATAACTAATACTTAGTCTCCACCTCATCATTTTTCTTTCACTCTCCTTTGAGTCAAAAAACATCAATGCTTGCACTCCCACAGCAATACTATAGGGGGGGTGTTGAATTTATGAATTCTGTTTACATCTCAATCATGTTTCTGGCATTGTCAGTTACAAGAGCTGGGTCTTTATCCAAAATGTTCCAGTCGGCACATGCTTCCTTCAGTAATACACCTATATTTCTTCCGGTGTGGCTGTCATTGAAGACTCTGGACAAGACATGATTCCTTAATTCCCAGTCTGGAGAAAAATGATGTGCAGTAATCCTCACATATTAGTTGGTTGCACATGAAGTCCATGCATCGGTGGTGATTGCCACTCTCTCTGCTTGGAAAAGTTCTTGTTTAACTTCGTTCTTTAACTTGTTATACATTTCAGGCATATACTTCTTGGCGAAGTGCTGTCTGGAAGGTCTTATCTTATACCTTGGCTCCATTGTTTTCATCATGTCCCGAAAGCCTCCGCTTTCAACTGCACTATACGGTCGTAAGTCTTTTGCAATAAAACGAGCGATAGATGTTGTTATTGGACCTTGCTGAGTTATGGCTGAATTGCTGTTGGAAAACCTCTGATATTTTATTGTCTTTGTCCTGCCCGCTCTTGGTCGTGCTAGCTGTGCTAGCCACGCTAGCCTCCTGTTCACCCGCATCAGTCCCGCCATGCCGTCTCGCCAGGTGATTGCTAGGGTTTGTCGTACTTCCAGTGTGTTTGATGGTCGCTCTACAAAGTTTGCAAATGGCCAGGGTTTTGTCTAGCTTTCCATTCTTCTTAAAAAATCCAAATGATTTCCAGATTTTAGGTGGGAAGTGCTGTATATTTCATCCGCGTTGTCTGACATGTTGCTACCCGCCCTCTCTAGCTACACAGCTGCATTTTCACTGATCCAGGGCTCCATCGACCGATGCACTCGGATCTCATACGTCACAGACCAATAACCGATTGAAATTGGTTCATCTTTACACCACTAGTTCCTACACTAGAGAACTTGTTCTTCTTGTCACCAAACAGCGCTGCCCTCTCTCTGCCATCTTCACTCAGGCTGATTTTAAATACCACAGGTACTCTGAATATTGCTTATACTTTCCATTCATATTGCTGTTATTTTGAGCAAAAAGAAATAAAATGCGATTTGCGATTTGTGTTGAAAATGAATGTGCAAATCAACATGTTTCATGTGTGGATAAGCTGATTAAATAATAAACAGAACTAATAATGTCTGCTCTTAATATTTCAACCTGTCATTTTGTGATAAATATCCAGCACCAAATGAATACCTTGTTTGAAAGCAGTTAAATGAAGTTTGATTAAAATTCAATATTGGGTAAACTAAAACTAAAATCTTCATGGTTTTACTCCCACAAAACTAAAGTAATGAGACTGACAAACAAACATGGACTTATGATGTCAGGACTGCAAATAACTTTAAAATTAGCTGAGACAATGATGCAAAGAGTGGAAGAAATAGATCATAAAACCATAGACAGGTAAAGATAGAAGTCCAATGGACAATGATAAATGCTTTAATTTCAGAAGGTCGACAGTTTAAAAGTTTTTAATCTAGAATTAAAGGAGGTCAAAGCTGCAGCAACTCACATATTTACAAACGTTATTCAAGCTGCTTTTTTGTGTTTAGTTTGGAGCATGGGGACTTTTAGCAGACTGCTTCCAGATGACTTAGGAGGACAAGACGTTCAGAAATGTATTTCATATTTTGTACAGGTCCCTGTAAATCACATTACACCTTTTAACAAGTCTCAGTGTCGCAAAATAAAAGCTGGTGTGCCTGTTGTATGGTTCAAAGAGTTACAGCCCGGCATGACTTTTCTTTTTCGTAAATTATGATCAACAACTAATTCTTGTGTTGTCTGCGTTGAGCTATACTTTCACCCACCATCTCAGATCCCTCTCCTTCTTCCCTCACCCTTGCTCCCTCTGTCTATTTTTTGATGACCTGAGAGGCAGTGGCCAATGAAAGACAAAAGGTAAAATGGATATAGATTTTTCTCACTCAGCCGACCATCCCCGAGATGATTAAGCAGTTCATCAGGCAGAAATATAGAATTCTTCCCGGTGTGCTCATCGACCTGTCCTATAGATACATTAAAATGTCGGCAGGAAATCGTTGCCGAATACACCGCACTACACATCGACTGCAAGCCTCTCCAGCTCCATTGATCTCTGTTGCATCTTTGTATGCTTGTGTGTTGAGAATGGGTGTCCCAAGTGGCTTGAGCCTTGCTTAACAGACGTGAACTGTCACACACCAATAAACACATGACTGCCAGTGGAGGGTTACCTTTTTTCTTTGCATGTTGTTGCACTAGAGTATGACACAGGTTGCTAGCAGGCAGACAGCAGTGCTCACTGCTGACCTACACTACTCTTGATTCTAATGTCGTATCCATGTTTTCATACAAGTCAATTCACACCACTTTCAAGTTTTCACTTCATAATAAACAAGTGCCTGAAAGTCAAGTAAATATAGACACCTTACATACAGTATGCAACTGCCCTATTCTGACCTGATGGTGTGAAGCTGTTAACATGGGAATCTTGCCCATCTCTACCATCCCACATGATGTGAATGCAGCATAACTGTGGAAAATGAGAATGCCGATCCTGAAAGCAACGTGAGCAGCACAGAACCCATACAAGTCTGTACTACAAACACAATTGTATGCATGAAAATATTTTGAAAGATGCCTCAATGTAAACAAACAACATAAAAATTGCACACACATTCTGGTTTTAATGTGTGTTGTGGTGGATGCAGGGCACAAGCATAAATTGTGAACCCCAGACACCGTCTTATTATGTGCCTGGAATAAGAAATGTTGCTAATCCCAGTCCAGCTCCCTCTGAATGATTCACGGGGCCCAGAGCAAGAACTCCCCATCCACCCAGGGATAGGCACTATTCCAACACTGATCCTGCATCTATGCTGCATAATGACTGCTGTAGTTGTAACAGAAGATATTGGCTAAATATGTTCAATGTCTTCAACATTCATATTCTATATGGTGTATATAATGTTTCTGTTACCACACAGACATGATGGAAATGACTCATTCTGTAGCTATAGGCTTTAGCGGTACCCCAGTTCCAGCCATATGAGAAAACCTCCGTCAGTAATGTTATGTTGTACCTGTCAGCAGTAAAATATCAGTTTATACTGAAACATTCAAATTTCCGTTATTTGAGCATTTCATCTAAAACTGGAATTCTGTGTTCCCATCTGGACATGTACTAAGAAGCCATTTATTTGCCTGATACATCTCTCTTTCAACAAAGAACAACATAAGCCACACAGAGGGAGAGATGGGCATGTACAGAGGCTTTCAGGGTATCTGTAGCAGGTTTGAGAAAGCCACATTTTGAGCATGCAGGAGCTACCTAATGCTAATGAAGCATGCAAACAAGTTAAAGACCAGCTGAAATGAAATAACTCTGGCTGTTTCTGAAAGCAGCTATTAAAGGGGACATATCATAGAAATATCACTTTTTGAAGGCTCTTTAACATATATTAGGGTGTTTGTCTTGCCTTCAGGCCCCCAAAATGTGAGAATTGACAAAATAATCTATAATTTTCAGGCTCCCCAGATTGAAATCCATGTGGTTTTTCAAGCTGTTCCCTCAGTTGTCTGACAATGATGTCATTAATTTTCGATTTTGCATAATACCACCCCTACCTGTGAGTACCGGTACCAGGAGAAGGGGTGGGGTGGGGTTAGCAGTGGTTCATTTGCATTTAAAGGGACAGGGCACTGAAACCAGTTGTTCTGAACAGGGCTGTTTTGATGAAAAAAGCTGTGATGTTTGATCCTTGGGGTATTTTGAGCGGAGTATGTCACAGACATGTCTTTAAGACACCAGGGAACTATTTTAATTTCTGGAAAAGGGGCATAATATGTCTTCTTTAAAGATCTGAAATCATACACAGGGAGAGGCAGAGAAATGTCACCAGAACAGTTATTGTTGAGGGACCTGTATCTTAGAGTTTATACCACACATATTGTGTTACTGGCTCAAACCTATTCAAATCACACAATGACTAAGAATACAATGATGAAAAACAGGAGATTTAAGAAGTAACATTAGGCCTATATATATTAGGCCCCAATACTGAACATTATATCCATTCAAAACTGAACTGAAACTGGACAGTTTGGATTACTCAGGATATATTAACATTTTCTTGCAATAGCAAAGACAGATGATTGTGATTATATATTTTTTTCTTGCTCTGAATGATACAAACAACAATGCTGCAATGTAGTTCAGCTGTGATAACATGTATTTAATTTGACAATGCTGTTATTGTTGATTGGTTAAGAATGTATGATGGAGTGAGAGAGAGAAGAAGAAATGGAGGTGTGTGTGTGTGTGTGTGTGTGCGCGTGTGCACGTGCATGCGCGTGTGTGTGTATCTGTGACAGACCTGAAAAACTCATTATTCACTCCCTGACACTCACTCTCTCACACACACTGTCCTAACAGGGACTGTTGCCATGGAAGCCATCTCAGTGAGCCCATGCTCTAACAATCTGAAGATCATACGTTGCGCATGGGGACTGTATGGATAACCAGCCTTATGAGTCACCCATTAGGTATTCATCCCTATTAGTCATTATAATCAAAGTCTGATGTAAAATAAGTAATAAGTGGCATCAGAGGCTGAAAACAGATCAGAAGCTAACCTTTTTGTTTAAGTTGGCACCAAGTAGCTCTGCAATGTGCCAAAAACCAAAACACCCGTACAGATACTAACACACAAACAAATACACAGACACACATCGTATTTCAGAGCAAACTCTTGTACATTCTACCCCAGACTGCACTGCAGGCTGATCCAAGTTTGCAAAATGAATGAATTTGTGCAAAAGATCTGTGCCATCATTAGCAACACCAAGTCAGCTGCAACTACAGGCCATACAAAGAGATAATTGTTTTCATGATTAAAAGTGTTTTCTCATTCTGATTGTTGTTGTCATCTTTTATCTTAAAAGGTTTTGACACTGACCCATAAAAAAAGAAAAAAAACTAACAAACAAACAAAAAACAAGGAAACAAAAACACACATTGCTGCATGCACCCACTTAACAATTGAACTGGTTCCATTCACTGATGAGGAACATGAGGTGTCTGTACCTGATGACAACTGCACAGCGAAACTAAAGCTTGTACAATTTTCCATAGTTAAAACTGGACTTCCATTTCCAAGTTTACATGTTGTGCTGTGGCAACAGAAGCTGTCTGACAAGACATCACCAGACATGTGACTGGATAACGCATGGAACCTTTCAGAGTAATGTAGTAAGCCACCTTTTATCACATTTGGCTCTGCTCACAGTTGGCTGGTTTTGAGACCCCTTCATGGGTCTGTAAGAGAGAAGTGCAACCTGATCCACCAAACTGAAATACATGAGATAGCACCTTGGAAAAGATGAAAAGATCTCTACCACATGCTTATGCTTCTTTCTTTTTTCTCACTAAAAGCAATGACTAACTTTGTTTCAGTGAAGTGTCATAGCAAAAAAAAAAAAGGAATTCAGTGTAGTATGCAAATGTCTTGCTGCCATTAAAAAAAATGTAAATACAATTCATAAAACTGTTCTCTCAATTAATTAAAGACATGTTGTATATTTTGCATTGTTTTGTATGGAATCCCTTGTTTTCAAACACCTCAGCAAAAAATAAAAATGCACATAACAAAATGCTTGTGTATGCAGTAAAAAACAACCTGACACTATGACAATTTCAGATTTGTCAACCTTAAAAGGGATAAATAACTGTATGCTTGGCAAGACTGGTGGAGCTGACCAATGACAATATCAACCAAACAAGCAATATCCACATTCAAATATTGAGATCCATTATGCATAACATCATTATAATGAACAGCTGGGATAAAGACGCAGCTGAAGTAATCAAACAATGATATGAGTGAGAAGAGACGCATGCATACGTTCAAATTAATTTCTTCTTGTACAGTGCAGCTGCAGGTACTTATGAGGTAGTGTATTTATATTTTGCCCTTCATCTCCTCTGCAACAATTACTCTTGGTTCCTCTTTTAAAGCTCAAATGGCAGACAGAGGATTGCTTCGGCAAATGAGTGTTGCCTAACACTCCTTGACCTCCCTTCAGACACAGGCAACTTAACTCTCCACAGGCAACTTAATTTAAGGTTTCCTCCCAGTGGAACTGAAGGGCGATGTCAACCTTACTGAATATCTGAACCCTATCCCATATCATCTCAATTCCATCGACAGTGGCATAATAATTGAATGAACAAAGAAGACAAAAGGCAGATTCGCTGATGGTAATAGCCTTACTATGACAACCTTTAACATTGTCGCCTTTATTCACTCTGTTAGACTGGCAGTTCTATCAGTCTAATTGTAGACAAGATGCCCTGTCATCTCTGCACTGTCTCCAAATGTTTCTGATGTTTCAAATCCATTGTCAGGTCATCTTTGATCATTAACTCTCATGTGGCACACTTGTTTCTTTTTCACAGTCTGATACTATTAATGGCAGTGTTGTCGGTTTTCTGTGAAGTTGAAGTGAAGGACGTCAGTTCTATTTCAAAACGTCCTACTATTGTAACTGTACAGAACTATTGATAACTTGCCTTATTGATTAGACCTTTGTTTTGCTTTCCGAGGTACTGAAGTAACAGATGGATTTATTACAAATTGTCCTCTAAAGCATTGGTTCCCAACCTGGGGTCTAGGCCCCTCGCAGGGGGGCACCAGAGGTCTCAGGGGTCCACAGAGCTTTGTCTGTTCTGAAGTTGTGAGGTTGTCAAAACTATATATATATATTGTGCACATTAAAATTTAAAAATCCCCAAAACACATCCAGTAGGATGATCAAAATTATGTATCAACAAAAAGAATAGGAACAAATACCTACAACTGCTGTTTATTTTTGTAAATAAAAGTTTGCAACATTATTCTTTTGATGTGTCTGTGCAGGCAGGGGTTTGGATGGGGGGCCTGACTCGTCTTGGACACATACAGTGGTATGTCATTATATATACAGTGCTCTGAGCACACCATCTAGAACTCAAAACGTTTTGTAATCCATCTAATAGCTCTCAGGACATGCTACAGAAAAAGTGAGGACCATATGTGCAAAATGTTGGAAAAAAAATCGTTTTTTACTGGTTCACCACTGAGGTTAGTAGATTTCATTTGCATAGGTATCAATAACATTTGTTCAGAGTTTTAAGGCAACAGGTCAGCAAGGATGATGCTTTTTTTTTTTTTTTTAAACCTGTCCAGATATTAGTTTATCTATAGGATTTTTACACTTCTTTTATTTTTGATGCCTAAATACAATTTCCTATCGTTCTAGAGAAGACCACTCTCATTCCAGACTGAGGCAGTCTCCATGTCCCTGCTCTGTCTGTCCAGGAGTCTGTTCCAGTCCTAAAAACAAACTATACCATGGTCTCGTGACCCTAACATCACCATTGCTAAAATTTCAGTCTAGCTTGATTTGACCTCTACTACAAAAGCCGTTCTTCCTGTAAGTTAGTCAACATGAGCATAAATACAACAATGCTGTAAAGGTGGACTGGTGGGTAGACGTCTTTATGTTCTGCATGATGATGTTTACCTTTCCCAGCTAGCTTTAGAGTCTCATTTATCAACTAGTTTGCAACTGGCCTTTGTTAAGACACATCAGAACTTGAAAATCAAGCCAGTGGTATTAACAGTTGTTTTCTATCATAAAATGAAACATGAGATGGCACGGGGCTTTGTGATTGACAGACCTTATATTACTTATAAATTCAAGAACCCATTAAGACTCATAGAATTTGAGATAGGGTAAGTGAATGATATGACACATGTTGTCTGTTGATTATTGAGAGTCATCACATTATCATCAACAATATGTTTTTATACATAAATTGATTACTAACTTATTCATATACAACTAAGTAATAGACAGAGATTCTGTTGAGCAAACAAATGCATGTTAATGCAATTGGTAAGAACCTTTAGCACTAAATCAAACTACATGCATATTTTCACATTATCAAATACCTTGCAGATCACTAGCACCCATCAGTTAAAGTGATAAACAGTATTAGATCAGTCTTCCAGGGCTGTCAGCTGGAAAGCACGCTTTGAATAAATCAATAAATTATAATCATTAACTGTCCTCATGGGCTCATTATGTATAGTTTTTATGATAAAGTCATGGGAGAACAATCATACCATAGAGTAGTACTACATAGGCTACTGATGAGAGCATGTTACTTGCCAACACCGAGTCTTAATGAGGCTATTTCGTTGGACTACACACACACACACACACAGAAAGAGAGAGAGTGAGAGAGAGAAAGCTGCAAGCTAAATGCAAGACACAAAGACGATTAAAAGGAAGCTAGGATTCCTATTAAAAACTAATCTTCACCACAACCATCTGTCTGAATATCTTTCTCTGCTCTTTGTCCATCCTGTTTTTGCCATCTTATCTCACCCTCAACTCTCTCTCACATGCACGCAGACTTGCACACTTTTTATACCTCTCCCATCAAACCTTAAGCCTTCCAAGGCTCCATGATTTAGAGCACTACTCTCTTTTCTCAAGCCCCTAATCTAAACCTTTAATAAAGCACTAAGCACTGTATTACGCTTCATCCAGGCTATTAAGCATTCTATCTAAGTGTTATGTTATTCAGCTTGTGACTTTTTAAGAAATGGCCAATGTGCAGAGGCAGACTGATAATGTGAGAGGCTGAAGAAGATAATAATTGCAATACTGTTCACTCACATAAATTATTACATATTAAACTAGATACTGTCTCAGCACAAAACAGGAGAAAGTTCTTCCATAAAGAGCATCCCCATGGGTTGTTGGTGCATGCAGCTCATTGCCTATCACAACCCATATTTACCTTTTATTGCAACATTTAGTGGTCGTATAAGACACGTGGTCGCCAACTGACATGAAATTATCACATAAAGGAAACTAAAACACGTGGTATGTACTGAACTGATTCAAATTATGTTAGAATCTCGACCAATGACAAGAGGCAGCATTGCCACAATGCTTCTGACGGCAGCAATTACAGAAATAGAGAAGGGAATGGGAAATTTATTACCAATGGCTGAGATGGCCGACTGCACTTTCTGGCACTGGGTTTTCTCTACGGAGTTATTTGCGACATCAAACAGCATGAGTAGGAGAAAATCACTGGAGGAGCTGGAGGCTATAGAGGACACCCTCAAAGCTGCTTGTCCGCAAAGCATCTCCAAAGGCAGTATGTTTAGTAATCATATTGATTCTTTTTTTTCATTTTTTTTTTCAAAACCAAATAAATACACAACATTTTAAACAGATCTTACATTGCCAAACAGCTCATACAGTGTATATATGCAGGAGATTCATAGAGCATGCAGCCAGTACAGTGGAGGTGTGGAGGTGTGTGCTTTGGAGTGCTGAAGTGATAAAGCTTAGAGTATCTTACTTGTTCAACATAAGCTGTCAAATAAATGAAGTAGAAAAATAAAATCTTTCTGAAATGTAGGTAATTCAAGTATGTAGTATAATATGGAAATACACTGATAAAAACATTTCAGTGTATATGCATACATACAGTAACCCAATCAGGTAAAACTCTTGAAATCCAGGGTTAAAACAAAGGCTGGCTACACCGAGGTAGAAAAGGTAGTGTTCATCAGTGATCAGGGCCCTATAGCTGCACTTTGGACCTACCACTGGGGCCTGTTTTTTGCACTCACACTGAACACAACATTGAAACACACATTTAGTGAGAGGAACATATCTGGGGATGTTCTAAGTTTGGCAAACTCTCTTATTAAGAATGTCACCACATGATCAAATCTATACTGAACCAGTACAGTGACGACTTGTGGAAGCTCTCTCATCAGATTAGCCATCAACAAGCTTGAAGGAGAACGACAATTCACACAGTGCTGCAGTGTTAAATTTTTATACTTAAAAAAAACAACAACACTGTGAGCGAAAGTTTGGAGATGCATCATACACAATGTTTCTCCGTGCTCATGCATCCCACCTGCTTGAGGTGAAGATGCTTCTAACGCCCACTCATCATTTCACCACATTTCTCTGTACCAGATTTAAATGGCTGAAAATGTTGAATGTGTTGGACAAACATGATGTGATGAGGAAAGTGTGAGAACTTTTAATTCTTTAGACAAAAATGTCTGCCAAATGAGTAAATATAAAAATGTGAGAACTCTGCCTCTGCCAAAATGCAACGCAAGGCATCTCAATCTCTGACTCATCAACAGCAGGACAGGGTAGCATAACATTTTTTTCCCATCCTGTCAACTTACTAATGTGTATACTATGTGTGTGTTAATGAACATTATATCTTCTCTTGTAGGATGATATGACAGTAGTACAGCTGAACAGCAGAGAAGACTTTACTGAGTGGGAAGATAAGAGATCTGCATTGATGGATGAAGTGGAGGAGTAACGCCCCACACACCTCCCATTCGAGGAGTCGGAGGAAAATTTGCTTTCTATCTGAGAGAAACAAGGCTTCTGGCTGTTGCATCTCACACAGAGCATCTTGTGCATTCCTGCAACCAGTGCTGCAAGTTAATTCAACGCAGTAGGGATGATTATAGAAGAAATATCAATGGCATTTACAAAGTATATTTTTGGGGGGCTATTTGCCTTTATATGATAGTATAGTTGAGAGAGACAGGAAATGGGGAGGCAGAGAGAGGGGGAATGACATGCAGTAAAGGGCCGCCCGATGCGGGATTCAAACCGGGGCCCGCTGCAGTGAGGACTGTAGCCTCTGAGACGCCTGCTCAACCCACTGCGCCACACGGCACCCCATCAATGGCATTTATGAATATAAAATGTCATACTATATTATGGAAACACCTGACACCTTTTCACCAAAACAGAGCATTTACTTTTACTAGATAAAAGTTAATGAATTTGACTACAGCCTACTTCCTGTGACTGTGTATCTCACTGAGATATGATGGCAACGTGTGACTGGGTGTGAGTAATAAAAGCTAATAATCTGTCTCAGAAAAAAAAAAGTCCTCACCTCAAAAGACAAGCATATCTCCTGCTGCCAAGGAAACACTCCGATAGGTCATACCAGAGGGTAGGTACAAACAATGTATATGTCATTCAGGTTGGAGGACCTTGAGAAAGACAGTCTCAGGACTAGAGCAAGAAACTAGATGGTCCTCTGAGTGCTAACTGCTGTGAGGGAACGAAAAGGGCAAATTGTAATAGGTTTAAGCTGAATAAAAACGGGAAGATGATAAAGGAAATGACTGTTAGATTAGAGCAATGAGAAAAAAAGATGCAGGAAAAAGAGGGATGGGTGAAAAGGATAAGAAAATCAGAGAGAGAAAGAGCTGTCATCTTTAAGTAACAAGGGCCCTTGTCGGA
>OMNW01000077.1:8838-27275 GCA_900303245.1 Selene dorsalis | reverse complement strand
CGGCTCACCTCATCTCTACGATTCATACACCACGGCTCTCTGGGTAAATACGATCAAATATAATCAAGTGAGCCTTTGAGGAGGGGGAAGGGAGGAAGGAGGGAGGTGGTGCAATCACCTCAGTGAGAAATAGGAGAGAGGAAAGAAAAAAGATGGCGGGTTCAGGTAGAGCTGGGGACATGTGCCTGAAGACAGGGAACATATGGTATGACTGACCCTTAATCCTCACAACGAGACTTCCACACACACATTTTGTCGTGTCTGCTCAGATTATCTCCAGTTCATGGAAACAAAAATAGATGAGTAACCCCTGCCCTTCAAAATTAAACACACATTATTCTCCCACTGTCACAGGAGGTGTACTACAGTCACAGAATCCCATTTTTTAAGAACTTCTACTCACCATGGAGATTTTTGAAGGTTTTCACTGAGCTGGGATTCTTGTAATAATTGGATTGTTTCTCATAAATATGCAATTCTTCCTTGTTCTGCCGAGATCTGTTCCACTATGTTTTCTCTCTGTATGAGCTCTTCATGTAATTATGTGGCAGGTCTTGCTAATCTTGTAAAAGGTGTCACAGACATTTCAACTCTGTAATGCACAATCACAATTTTAGCACAGTTCAGCTAAATTATGTCACATTTCCATAATTATTCCATTGTGTTTTCAATTTAGGATTGTGTAATTATTTGGGTGACTGATATAAGTATGGATATATAACAAGGGATATGTGTCATCACCACTGGCAAGAGAGAACCAACCATGGATTTGGATTTGTCATAAATTTGTAAATATGAGCATATTAGAGTGGAACAGGACACAGGCAATGACTGGTGGTTTGGAGAGTCGATTTTCACTCTGACTATAAAGTGGCATAAAATATTTAAACTCTCAAAATGGTTCTCAGTTTTCTCTAAATTCCACTTTTGGCTCAACAGTGTGACAATGCTGCAGTCAGTGACACATTAGCATGATGGCAGCACAACATGAGGATCTGGTGAGAATTCACAGGGAAAAAAAGAAAACAGCTGTAATACAAGTGAGTTAAAAACAAACCCAAACTGCTTAAGGACTGAAAACAACAGTTTAAGGGAGAAAATTATGTTCATTATATTCACTGAAATTCCCTGAACTCTCTATGAGAAAAAAAGACAAATTAAGTCTTAAATGTTGTGTTGTTATAAACTGTAGCTCTTTCATTGAGCACGTTTCACTGAAATTCACATAGAGAGCTGGAATAATATTTGAGTGGTAATCGCTTGACAACAGTAGGAGTTGCTGTTAGTTGATTCAAGTTTGCAACTTCAACTTGAACCATGTTGACAGGTAGATAGAGCCACATAAGAGAGATGATATTACTTGCTAGGCACTATGTGGGGTTCTGCTCTGTTTCTGATCTGATGACAATCACATGCAAACCAAAACAAACCCTCCTTGTGTGATCCTGGAATTGTTTTCAGGTACTGTCCCAACCTATTTGCTTATGATGGATTACATATCTAAGCTGCACGGTCAACTCCTGCTACCCTGTAAATCAGAGCTCATCTTGAAGTCCTATATAAATCAACAAATGACTGACATCTTTTGGAAATAGAAAGATCCACGGTCTTCATTTTTAGCTTCTATCACTTTGACTACCACCACAGGAAACACTTCCTTTAACTCTTCTTATTATTTGCTGAAAAGATTGGAAACAGGTGATTTTGCGATGTCTCATATCATCATCAATGCAAGGATCCACACAACTTTGTGAAAGTTGCATTGACTCAATCGTCTCTTATTCACAGACCATATACTGATAAAACAGAAGATAAGAGTTTGTATATTAGGGACTTTATCTCCCAGTATATCTTAGATTCTTTTACGAATTCAACTCACACCATTAAATTGCTCTGTACAGTAGATATCTGCTTTCTGTCTGTTCTCTTTTAGACCAGATAAAAGAGGAGGAGGAGTTTTTGTTGTTGTTGTTTTGAAAACTTTCAGAGTTTAGAAGCACAGCAGTCTGACAATCCATCATCCAACCTGAACACACCAACACCAGCACGGATGGATTTGTCTCACCAATTCTTCTTTTCATGTCAAGAACATGGTTGATTTAAAGCCAATGGAGTTTTCAGATGTTCTGGCACATCTTGTGCAATATGTAAAGCATGGCACCCGTTTGGTCATTAACAAGGAGTTTTGAAATACGTATCTCCTTAATCATCTGCGTACCGTCTCTGATCATTTCTATGTTTCCTTTAATGCTTCTATGTTTGTGTTGCACCATTTAATTAAACTGTTATTGTGATATGAATCGTTAATGACAATGCTAGGACCGGGCTGTTAGATATAATTAATACTTTCCTTCCATCCAACACTTACATGATTAATAAAGTGAGGTCTTTTCTTGTCATTGTTGCTCCACTGAGAATCTAAAAAAAGGGAGTTAGTCCTCAAATTGTGGTGGCAAACAGCTGCTGGAGGAGGAGAAACGGAGCTGAGAGACAGCAGAGGAGTGGGGAATAAAAGCTCATCTTTACAGCTTCCATCAAAATAAGAAAAGCTAAAAACTAATGGTTATAATGTGTGTCTTTCTCTTTCACCTTCTTTGAATAGGCTACTTGTCCCTAATCATCCAGATAAAGACAACATTTCTCAATCAAGGGTGAAGAAAAGATGAGCACGTCCATTTTTTATTGTGGCCTTTTGCGGTTCTTGTTGAAATTGTAAAAAAAGAAAAAAAAAGTCCAATTATTTATTATTCAGCTCTGTCTTTCATAAGGTAATTAACGAACTCAGTTATCAAAGCAGCACAGCCTATTGGTTTGAGATTATGACCTGCGCAAGAATTAAGCTTATTATCTGATAACCATTCACTGTTGGTTAAACAGAAAAAAAACAAAAAAAAAACTTTATGCTGACACCATATCTCCATTTTCAACATGGAAAAATGTCTCTCTGATGGGCTGTGTCTGCAGTATATTAAACGACATTCAAGGTAATGGGTGTATGGAGTAAGTGTGAGGGCAGTCTGCCTTCTGGGTCTCCCGTGTTGTTTGCTGAAGAGTGAAAGTGGGAATCAACAGAAGACCAGCAGTCGACAGGCTTGGAGGACGGTTCATCACATCACAGCACAGCTTCCCAGCACACGTCACAAAAACACAAGCTCAAGTGACTCTCACCTGAATCTCACACACTACGTCGCACTTTGACGCACTCCACCCACGTAAGTACCATTTTTACAAATTCACACATTCAACATGCTCCCCATCCACTTTTTTTTTTTTTTTTACTTCTCCACAACCTTTACAACTAATATAGCCCTTCTGTTCCTGGAGAGGAAGAAATACTTTTTGAATCGGTCTGTAAAATAAAAATAACATGGTGTGATGAAAAGACTGAGACCTGTGAGACAACACTGCAGCTTCCAAATGGTACTGCAGATCAATCTTCTACTCTAGATACTTCAAAATAAGACTACCACATTGTTGGATTTAGACCAGTGGATGATGTCCAACAGTCTTCAACACCATCATTAACTGGCAAAATTAGGTGAACTTACAATTTGGCACAAAGAGCTATAGAAACTCCTGCCTGATTTATCTACTGCACAAATTAATCTTGGAGCCTCCTGATTTTAGAAATAGCATCAATGATAACAGCTTAGAGGAAAAAGAGCGAAATTCATTTCAAATATCGTGTTTGCTTTGTATCTGTCTTATTGCCAAGTGTGATGAATGCACTACTATTCATATTCATCCATTATATTGCAAATACTCACCCAATTCTTTTTAAGATATTAAATAGATTGAATTATAAGAAGAAGCTTTTTTTTTGCAAGCAGTAAACAGTATTCAATACATGGACTTTTAATTCATATTGTTATATTTATATTGAGCTATGTTCTCCCATGACTACACACTTAAGCCGTGTTTTTACCACATCATTGTCATCTTCAGCTTTCTTGGACTTAAAAACCAAGTGTTGCAGTTTTTCAGTCGGTTTCTTTTACTTTATATATATTCGTAATTAATGTGTCACTCATCGACCAAATCCATAATCTAAGTTGCAACAAAGAAACAGATTAGTACAGAGGTTTAAAGGTTACTTAGCCTGTTGCCATAGTGAGGAGGGGAAAGATAAAAATCCATTTAAAGCAGTTGTCATAATCGTGACAGTCTACACAAGAGAAACATGGGGTCAATGTTATCTTGGACAATAAATTCTTTTGAAGGTGGAGAATAAATATCAGCGACTTAGCCAACGTGCAATTTCCATTATCAGACTTAATTCTGTGTTTAGATTGAAAGGGAGCAGCGTTAATGCTGCCGGAGGTCTCTCGCTGAAAAATGCTGAAATCACACATCAGTACTGTTAAGAGAAAAAATCTTTTCCTATTAAGTTTCCCACAGCAGTATAGCCACTAGTGATGTCTGGCTGGTTATCAACAGGAAGAAGAGAAATAGTGTACAAAACACCAAAAAATGGAGCCAGTATATTGCCAATAGCTGTTATTTAACTTGGGTAAAGTGTTTTAGTGCGCATTTTTCCTTTAAGAGAAGCCTGGAGTACTTGTTTCTAATACTTCCACAGCACTGGGAAACTGCCAAGCTTTAAAATTGCCACCATCAATCAAGGGGTTTTAAAGGATGCAACAAGCAATTTCATGGATGACTTTTTTCAACTTCTCCAACATTATTTCCCATCAGCCCCATGTATTACTGTGCCATTCCTCCCTCCCCTGTTTCTGTTTGATTCGTAAGCCACAGACAAAAAAAAAAAGTCTGTCTGTGCCCTCTTCTCACTTATTCATGTCCTCTGACTTCCCTGTCTTTTAACATTAAAGTGGCTTATACTGATGTTCCTATTCTCTCACTGGAGCAGGTTCATCTCAGAAGAGGAATACATTAAAAAAGATGTGGAGCAGGAGGTGTTAAGTTATGACAAGTGTACCACACTTTACTTAAACCACAGAGGGACGAACCTTGTCCTAGATTTTTTTGAAAAGATAATAGAGGACTATGGTTGCGTTCACAATATTTAAAAAATGTAATTCCACGCTCTGTTTTTGTAGCTGCTCTCGGGCCCCATTTCCATTTTGAACCATGCCTGGCAGAGGGGGGAGGGGTTAGTGGTTGTGGGGCAGATGACATGGAGAAATAAAAGAGAAGAGATATCTGTTGCTCTCTGCTTGCCTGCATGCCTTACAGCAAATGGGTAAAGTGAGATCTCATTTTATTCCAATCAATCAAAGCAGAGCACATAAATGGATGTGATACAAATTGTTCATCCATCCATCCATTTTCTCCTACTTATCCGGGGCCGGGTCACGGGGGCAGCAGTCTGAGCAGGACACCCAGATTTCCCTCTCCCCGGACACTTCCTCCAGTTCTTCCAGGAGGACCCCGAGGCGTTCCCAGGTCAGCCAGGTGACATAGTCACTCCAGCGTGTCCTGGGTCTTCCTTGGGGTCTCCTCCCGGGGGGCATGCCCGGAACACCTCCCGAAGGAGGCGTCCAGGAGGCATCCAATGCAGATGCCTGAGCCACCTCTGCTGGCTCCTCTCGATGTGGAGGAGCAGCGGCTCTACTCCAAGCTCCTCCCGGGTGACAGAGCTCCTCACTCTCTCTCTAAGGGAGCGCCCCGCCACCCTGCAGAGGAAACTCATTTCGGCTGCTCGTATCAGGGATCTTGTTCTTTCGGTCATGACCAAAAGTTCATGACCATAGGTGAGGGTGGGACATAGATTAACCGGTAAAATCAGAATTTCTTCAAGGCCGACTGGTAGTCCTCCTCCATGGCCCCCCCTCCAACGCATCCCAGACCCGAGGCCTAGGGTGTCCTGGTGCCATGTGCACTGATGGACAACCTTATGCTTGAACATGGTGTTCATTATGGACAAACTGTGACTGGCACAGAAGTCCAATAACAAAACACTGCTCGGGTTCAGATTGGGGAGGCCGTTACTCCCAATCACACCCCTCCAGGTAACACTGTCGCTGCCCACATGAGCATTGAAGTCCCCCAGCAGAACGATGGAGTCCCCAGTTGGAGCACCTTCCTTCCAGTACCTCTCCCAGGGCCTCCAAGAAGGCCGGGTACTCTGCACTGCTGTTCAGTCCGTAGGCCGAAACAACAGTGAGAGACCTGTCCCACAAATTGTTCATAGGAAATATAAAGGTGTGTCTGTGACAGGAAAAAAAACTCAAAGCAATGAAAAAATAGGTAAAGACCAAAAAAAAAAGAAAAAAGAAAAAGGCAAAACACATTTAAGAAAGTACCTTGGTATTGATTCTAAGTTAAAGAACAAAAACTCACACAATCCATATTTCTGACTGCTCACTCCAATTCTCATTTATATTATTTCAGCCTCTGTAAAAATCATTTAACAGCAGCAGTCACAGACACAGAGGATGTTGTCCTACTTCACACTTCGATAAAAAAAGAGGATTTGCTATAAACCAGAAAGAAAAAAAAAATTCAAATCATCATGAGGGATAACCGTGAAAATGTGTGATTTCTGCAGCAAATGGGATATTTACTGAATTGTTTTTGTCTTGTTTTTCCACAGACAGTCCTCAAGTGCCTGTCTGCTCCTCACCGTATCTTTTCAAAACACAAGGGAGCCCGATACTTACACGGAGCACCTTAAAGAGATATGGGATCATTGTCTTTATCCCCGGGTCCAGCAGCTATTTTTGAGCGAACCTGACCCGGTATCTCTGGACTGATGGATGCCTCGATATACTGCAGAAGATTGTGAGGCAACAAAAAGCTTCACTCGAAGCGGGAGTATTAGAAAATATATTGGGTCTAAGTCTTTTGTGATGTGCTTTTCTGCTGTCTTATACTGACATCTAATTTATGTCGAGGCTGCTGAGTGTACAGCTGAGTGATCACTAAAGACAGTGGTGATTTTCTCCGTTAGAGCCCACAAAGGCTGCTCTGCCCTGTTCTGCCATAAGTTAATGACCTGCTGCAGCTGCTGCGGCCACTGGACTCCAGTTCAATACATTTTAACAAGCAGTCGTAGTCGCCGAGTTATTTGCCAAGATAGACGGTAATAAGGAATACCAACACAAATGTGCAGTTAAGTTAAGATTTCGATCCACACTGATGCAAAATGCAGAGCCACAAAATGCATTTTCAGATCAATATCTATTTTTTTTTTTTTCTTCTAAATACACAAACCAAGCGAGTTCCAATTTAGATGCTTTCTTGTTGGTGTCATGAGATCAACACTTAACAGCTTCCTAACACGCACCGCTAGGATTTAAAATGCACCTCGCCACCTCCCCCTTGTCCTATAGCAGCCTGACATCATGGTGTCAGAGAATTGCCTGTTAGGACCACAGAGCAAGGTGACAAGTCTAGCCAGGAGCTGTCATTACGAGCCAGCTGAGTCAGTGTTGAACCCAAATACATTTTCATAAAATGGCAGTAGCTGTGCTTTTCTCTCCCTTTCTCCAAATTAACACCCTCTCCCGTTGCAATCATCAGCACTGATTTAAATTGATCTCAGTCATCAAAATCAACGACGGGCCACCTTAACTGTATATTAATTTTCCTCTAAAGATTTGAGGAGGCAAAAAAAAAAAAAAGAGTCATCCAGCCCACTCAATTTCAGAATCTTGTGCAATTATTCTCACTTGTCATTTATTGTGAGCGCAGTAAGGAACACCTGCTCAGGGATAAATGGAGTGGGGTGAAAATCTGCCAATGGACACAGTGACAGTAGTGCTGACAGCCCCTCTGGAAGGTGATGACAAGTAGACACCAAGTGACAGATATGTGGATGTTTGTCATCTCTGTGGAGCTGACCAGGCACTTTCATCTAAGTTCGTTGTGTTTTTGACGCAGCCTTGTCTCTGCTTCTCTTCCCTGCCCGTATTCAGATGCTACAGCGTGTAGTACATTCACAATGCAGCTTAAAAAAAGAGGGTCTCAAAATGATGGTGCACCATTGCGAGACTCTTTTCAAACTGCAGTTTCTGTGCATTTGTGCCTCTGCTAAATAATCTGTGGCTATGATCGATTGATGCTGTATACACTGGTAGCTGTTGTTGGCGAAAAAACTCCCCCTCTCTCTCTCTGTCTCCCCTGAGAAACAACTGTTTAATGCCACTGCCTCATTCATCTCCACATAGTCCAGGCTGGTCATTTGATATTCATCAATTTATCATTAGAGGGACCGAGCTTTGTAACGCTGCGCTAACTAGACGAGGTATTGACACATTTTAATTGTTGTACTATGAAGAAGCCAATTACATCTGCTCTAATGAGAGGAAATTGATTAAGGCCGACTCTTGGGTTGCATCAACGGGAAATTGATGGGGGAAAAGTGGGTGGTCCTCTGGGTGCAGTCTTTTATTTTTGAGGTCATTTAGCACCTTCTAATGAGACAATGTCACCTCGCCAGTGGCTTTGTTTGCATAGTGATGGGATTTTTTTGTTTGTTTTTTTCCATTCTCTAATAGATTAGTTTGACCTAAATTTACTTCTCCACATTCAACTGCTTTGGTTCACAGAGAAGCTATAATCACGCTCTGGCCTGAGTAATTTTGCAGTTCCTTTCAGTTGCGTTCATTTGTTTGTTTTTCATTTCAAGTCCACATGCATTTTACAATTGGCGCCTGGTTTTCCGGGCTGCAGGTTATGGCATATAAAAGAGCTGCTACTGCTGCTGGTGAAATTAGAACAGGGCAGTCAGCTGTTACTACACAGCACCTTAAAACCTGAGACAGCCCAGCACTTCTGATTCAGCCTCTCCAGAAGTTGTGGCCAGGATATGGAATAAAGACAATTTGCTGATGCCCCCCCCATTTTTTCCCTTACAGGTAACCTACTTTCTGCAGGCAGGGCAATTTCTCCTACCTGTCCAGATATGGGGAACATGGTCGAGCCTGCTAAAAGAAGAGCCTTGGTTTGACTCCCCTCTAGGCCTGCGGGCACCTCTAACCTCTACCATGCACACATGTAGGTAATAACCACTCTAGCTTTACTGATGTAAGCAAACTATCCAGACCTCTGTCACCTTTATAATAACTCATATGGAGTTCCGTGGTATTGGCTGACACAGAGTATATAGAGAGCTGTGGTAACATCCCCTAAATTACAGTAGTTAGCTTCAAGCATTTACATACATACAGAAAGCTTCTAGTAAAATCGTCACTAGTTCTTTCCCTTGAGAGTCATAAGAGAGGCTTTGATCCATATAGTTAAACTGCAGCTATTTCTCTGGTAAAACATGATCCATAGGGGCCAAGGCACTGTGATGAAGACTTGTGTCAGGCCAAGTGAGCTGGAACTGATGGTGCACATAATTAATGGTCTGAAATAAACTGAGAATTAGTGCTGGGCTGGGATGTTAATTGACTATGATACTTGGGCTGGTGCCTCTCAGCCCGAGGCTCTTACTCTTCTCCCCCTGCTTTGCTCTATCACTTTGCTTCGATTTTCGCTGTGTCCTATTTCTTCCACTCCTCGCTTTGCTTACTCCTGATTTTGCCTCCCACTCAATTCCCCTCTCCCAATTTCAATCTCATTTTCCATGTCTCTTATCCTTTCCTTGTCAGTCTCCTTTACCTTGAAGGTATCTGGGACTTCAAAAACAGAGAGGGAGACATGTGATGCACACATCTCATGCTGAAGCAGCCACCTACACAAACTTTGCAAGCTGCAGTTGAACCTTAAGATTGCAGATAAGCCTCTGTAATGATACCAGAGTACTAATACTCATAAGAGTAGCATGCCAACATGCTTGCACACATACACACACACACACATACACTCAGAGAGGAAGTTTCACCTGTTTAGCATCCTTTTCCATAATTCATATGCTCAAATAGATGACCTGTGCAACTCTGGAGCAAGAGTGTGGGAAAGGTTGTGTACTTTGATAAATATGCAAACAAACAAGGTCATAAATAAGCTGGGTCCAGCACTTTCTCCTCCTCCCAATTTCCTCCTTTTCTCTTCTCATGCACACTTTTCTTTTCAAACACTGCGAGACTCATTATTGTGACAGTTGAGGAGGAGTTTCTGTTTTAAAATATATTTTTCTAAACAAAGAAATTCATGGTCTAAATTGAATCAGCAGCACTAGTTATACCATAATATTTAGTTCTTGATATTGTTAAAGACCAAATAGACTGGATCCTATATTTCCCATACTGCGACTCAACGACTATCTACAAGGATTCCAGTGAAGTCAAGACAGACCGTATTCACTCACGACTGTCATCTGTGCTAAAACTCTTCATGAAAAGAAATGAAATAAATAAATAGAAAAAAATCTAATTATATGTTATGATAGAATTTGTAATTAGCAGAGACTGAGGCTCAGGCCTGTTAGCTGGCAGAAATAAATAGAAATGAAAAGCTGCTGACACTTTTCCAAATGACTGCAAGCCAACTACCATTGAAAATCAGCATATAAAAATGAATGCCCTGTAACTAAAGGTGTCTTAGTTGTTTGAGGAAGACATTATTTATGTGACAGGAACGGTGTCCATGTGAGTGCTCACTTTCTGAAAAGCAATTTCAGAGGAGGGAGTCTGAAGCTTATATTTTTGCAGTCTTTAACTGATTGTTTATTAGGTGCAGATTGGATGTTTTTTTTTCTTTTTTTTTTTTGTGTGCGTGATATACACATTCATTTCACTGATAACAGAGCAATTCCAGTTGCCATCGCCACCACACCCAAACAGAAAATACAGCCCGGCTGCAGCAGTTCAGTTTTGATAATAGAAAATCAGACACTGCCAAAGCTTCTCGACCATCATTAATCTCCTGCCCTGGTACTGACTCACAGGGAGTGACTAGTGATGGATAGGAGGAGAAGCAGAAGATAGAGCAGAGAGGAGACTGGAGTGAATGAGAGAAGTGAATTAGAGAGTAAAAGGCGAAGGCACATCAAAGAAAAGCTGGAAAGATGAAAAACTCGATTACAGAAAAGAGAGGTGGTGGAAAACTCCGGAGTCTGTGGACTTAGATGGGAGCTAAAGAGAAAGGGAATTTGTGGTATTAAGGCAAACAGCAGGAGCTGGTCTGAAGGGAGCCGGCTGGACTGAAGGAATAAGGTCGGCTTCATCACTCCATCAGAGATTGCATCGTGGTCAGATGTCTGGTTGTCCACACGCAGATAGCAATCACAGTCATCCCAATACCTCCCCCATCACAACCCATTACTCTATCTCTCAGCCACAGACGCCTGTTTCCTAGTTACACGTGTTGTCTCAGTGATGATCCCTGGGACATCACGCTGTCATAGGGGTCTCACCTGTCAGTGCACATGAACATTACCTCCCATATTACTAAGTGAGCTTTTTGCGTAGGCTGCTGCGGGCGAAGCAGCCGCCGGCCAGAGCTGAGGAAAGAGAGCCGCCATTGATTTGTTGCAATGAAGGACAGGCTGAAGTTGGAGGCCTGAGGTTGTGGGGCTGAGACTGCACCGGCTGTCAGGGTTTAAAGGCTGCTGGAGTTCTCAGACAGCTCAGCGTACAGAGGCATTTATCATCAGCAAGGTAACTGGCTTCTCTGAAAGCAACTCAGGCGAAAAATGAACAGCTGCCATGGCTGTGCTCACAAATACCCCACCATTCTTTCTGCCTTTCACAGGCCTCGGTTTCCAGCAACAGGAAACAAGTCAGACATTATTGTCATTCAAATACATAACCACTCAAAAAGAGACACATTTGACTGACTGGAAATGACATATTGGAATGGAGGGCTTTTTAAAGGGCATTCAGTATGCAGGGAGGAAACAAAAACATTTCAAATCTGGCCTGTGTGTTTGGCTCTTTCACAATCTCAAACACTGTGGAAATCACTGAAAGTTAAACAGGCTGCCCCACGATCCCATGGGCCTCACATGGTTTTGATCCACCTGTTCCCTGCCTATGCTAATGGGTTTACTAACCCAGATATGTGCACCGCTGATATGTCGTCAACAAGGTGAGCAGCTCTTTTTAACAGCTAAAGCATCGACTGACACACTGTTCTTCACACCTATGCCATTTACACCTCATCAATCAATTAGGTGGGTGGTAGGACTGGTGCTGGAAATAGACAACGGTCTCCTGGTCTCCTCTCACTCAAACCTTTAAAGTGCACACATGCAGTCTACGTGAGAACAGGGGATGTGAAACGTTCATATTGAACAGATGCAGGAAGTGTAGCAGAAGCAGCAGCAGCAAGTTTGATGAAAACACGCTGTAAAAAGGGAGAGAAATAATTCCTGTCCTCTTTAAAGTGGACGTGGAGTGCATTGTTGTGATTATAAATAACAGGAAGCAATGTATACTGTAATGCATTGCAAGGTTCCTAGGCCTTATAAAAAGCCTTGTCAAATCGAAATATGCATTTCTGCTTGGATGATGTTCTCAGCTCTTTGTCATTGTTTTCAGAAATATATTTTTTTCTTTCCCTATTTTATGTTGTTTTCATTCAGCATGTCCTTCTCTCTCTTCTCTATTCTTTAGATGAGGGTTTCATTATTTCTATAGCTGCATGTACAGCTCTGTATATAACACACAAAGCTTCCTGCAACACTTGCTCTTGGGTTTTGGATGCAAAGGCATTAGTGACGCATGTGTTCTTCTAATCAATCAGGTGTTGAGGCCTATTCTATTACTACAGGGGAGCAGGTCACATGTATGTATGTGTGTGTGTGGCTCCAGCGTATCCAATGACCTCCCTTGTAGGACAGTAATTGGCATTCGCATATGGTTATTTTACACCTATAATGAAATGTGATATTATTTTATATGTTTGCACTCTCTTTTGTGCTGCCGTAGCAATAGTGCATTCATTTAAACCTCCAAATTCTCTATTTCACCATGGCTTTACCCCTTTTCTTTCAGCTTTGTCCAGCTCATGGTTTCCATATCTCTGTCCTATTGAAGCTGAAACAGAATGTGGGCCCATTTCCCTGTGCAGCGCCGAGTGTTGGGGAGGGCTGCAGATTAAAAAGCCTTCCCCTGGGTGCGCTCACCAGGCTGTTCAGCACTGCTCGCCAGGGAGATTCACTACATACATTCTCTTTTATGGCCCTTTCCTTATTCATCATAACACAGCTTCAATTTTATTAACTTCTCCAGCCAAGCATACATCTTTGCCTGTGCCATCAGTCTTCTTCCTCTCTATTTCCATCCATACACCAGTCCTCTCCACCCAAGTGCCCCCCATGATGCTCGTATAGGCACGCATACACAAGCGCGCACTGCGTTCACATGTGTATAGTTTTCACAATAAGAATGGCTATGTAAATGGACACGTTTTTTCAACTCAGGCAGGTCTTTATCTTCCTGTTGGGTAAGTGTCGCCCCCCCAGCTGCTCCATGCCTCGACACGGTCTCAGGCCCAGCTGGTCTCCAGCGTAAAACATGCTGAACATGGAAAACAGATGATGCATCCAAACTTTATTATACGCAAACTGCAATGAACTGAGGAGCACTGAGAAAACTAAGCAAAGCTATATGAAACACTGAATTTGGAGCAAGACTGCCCTCCAACTCCACACGCATCTACACACAACAGCTCACGTGTAAGTCCGAGACCACGCATGATTAGAGAAATACTAAGCAGCATCCTTTACCTGCATGCAATGTCATCAAAGAAAACAAAACAATCTTTTTCGTGAATGTGGTCACTGGTGTACACAGAAATTATTGTGAACTTTCCATTTCAGACATACACTAGAATGATAATGTGCTATTTCATAGCATTACATGGCATAAGACATCTGACTTCACACATTTCCAAGACTCAAGTCCAGTCTATTTTTAGTGCATTTCTTTACCCTTTCCCTAGGCTGTCTAAGTGTTATACCAGACACTGCAAGAAAGCCTAATTTCACCGGTCACAGTCTTCCTTGCCATGAGAAACAGGCATATGCCCTTGAACCCAACAGGGAGGTAGCGTGGCGAGACCACTAAAAATGCTATGATGACTGTAGTAGAGCTTACTAACCGTGGCTGAACTGTGCACTGAGGAAAAGCAAAAGCGGATGCAATGGATCCAACCACCAGTCTCACGAGTAAGGTGATGGTACCAGGGCCATCTCAGCGTGAAAAGCTTTGCTGGAGGAGCTGTACTTGTATTGTATCATGAAAAGAAAGAACACGAGGGAAACAGAGGGAGAGGACACAGTGTTGGTGTTACTCTGAAGTTTACTGCAACATCTCACAAAGCGAGCGCTCCTGCTATCGTTGTACCGTTTTTAGCCATGATACTAAATTATTCAGAATTGCAATACTATAGCAAGACAGCTGGAAACCCGCTGTAAGTGATGCACAATGTGATTCGGGGGGGGCGGGGGAGGAGAGGAAGTGTGTGTGTGTTTGAATTGAAGTGGGTTTGTGTAGTAATATGGTTAATCACTTGCAAATTAAGTTGGAAAAGTCTTTAGCTGAACATCACGACCAAAGAAACTGAAATAAATAAAAACCACAGTAGTCTTTTGACAGCTGGATACATTATACATTGCTAATTTTTCCCCAGTGTTTCCGGAGCAGGTCTGATGGAACAGACCAGATTGCCACAGCTTTCCGTGGCTTTAACTACAGTATGTGTTAGGCTAAAGTTAGCTGAGCTTGTTAGCTGCTTCTCACTGATGTCTCTGCCAAATGTAACGAATGTAATGCGGTGCCTGTGATGTGACTGTACGAAGCGGAGACTGATTTCTCGTGCAAGCAGCTCATCCATTTAACAAGTGCTCCTGAAATAACACAGCTGTGGTGCTGCCTTTTTACAAATTCGATTGTTTCATGATCTGAAATGCCACATTTTGATTTACACTCCAAAGTGTCTTGGAAACAGCATTGAGACAGGTAACTGTGCTGAGAGAAATAGGGGCCAGGGTTTGTTGTGCTGTATGTCAAATATCTTGGGGGAAAATCTGTAAAGAACAGTAAATGTTTTTAGTGTTTTTAGCTCTGGTGATGTAAGGTCCACTGGTCAAACTACCACTTTGATTCAATTGCCATGAGATCTGGTACACATCCTTCATACTTCCTTCAGTATTAACTTCCTGTGCCTTTTCTTCCTCATGTCAAAATTCAGACTCTGAATTTTACTTTACTGAATTAACTTTCTTGCACTGATAAACTCTTGCGTTGTGATTGGCTGTGATAGGATCTTTAGTATTTGATGCCTCAGTGCACCACTTTGAAACAAGTGAAATGCACAGCTGTCCTGACCTGCTGAGCTGCCATAACATACTGTTTGTCCTTAAATGAAATGTCCCTGTTATCATGTTTGAGTTTAAATGACATTAGGCAGTACCTGAAGAGAAACAAAACATGCCAAACATTACGCTCAGCTTCTCATTTAAGATTCATGAGTTGCCCACAGCTATCTTTTCCCTAAAAAAGAAAAGAGAAGAAGCACAAAGACACATTCATCATCAAGGTGCTGTCCAGATCATAATGAGAAAAGCTAAAACAGAGAAGAAGCTGTCGTCTTCAGTTGTCCGATTCTCACCATATGCTGCGGCTCCTGTCGACTACTTGCTGCTTAAGAGAGAGCCAATTTATTTCCCCAGAAGGATGGACCACTTGTGACATTTGGCAATGGAGCATCAGACATTTCATCCAGCTGTTCCAGACACAGACACATAAACACACCAAGGAGGGGGCTGGAGGTAGGTGTTGTCACCGCTGACACTTTGATAGGCTAAGCAGGCTGACTCAAAGCTGCTACATTTTAATGTGTACTGCTCTCTGCTGCATGGTCCTGATATAACCCCCCCTATATATGTTCTGTTGCCAGTGCATGTTCCCATAAAAGGATACACACACCCACACATGCGGCCAAAATCATTGTGCTCCAATATCCTACTGTATCAGCGCTTGAAATACATACATCCATTGTTGCTTTTCCTCTGCGATATTGCATTTGGTTGAATGGCCTCCACCAATATTTACTGTGGAGGCAGGAATTGTTTCTCAATACAAGTCAAAGCAATGGGCTGTTTTGCCAGAAGCTATTAGGGAATGATCAGTTTTTAGCGTGAAAACATGGGCTTCAAGGATGCGGATTCAAATCACAAAGTACATTTGACACATTTCCAATGACGCCGTATTGTACTGACAAAAGGGTTCTTCTATTCAAGACAGAATGCAAAGTAATTACATGTCATTAATTTCCTTGCTTTGAATATTCTCGAGCAAAGTGAAAGTATTCTAGCTGATGAGTTTTCAGTGCTGAGTATGGAGCGTCCCTTTCCTGCACAGGTCCTCTTTTTTCTCATCTATATCTGAACATTAGTCAGTCAGCCTCCTGTCGTAACTTCCATTTCCTTACGGTGATCACACTGATTTGAAATTCAGAACCAATATGAAAGAGACGTGACATCATCATCATCATCGTTGTCGTTGCCGTCATGTAACCATTTCCTGACTTATTACCTATTATATTGATTTTCTGTGGAAATGACAGCAAAGAACGAGTAGCGAGGAACAACACCGAACGTGTCTGCACCCCAAATTGTGCACATATAAAAATTTCCCACTGAGCACTTTGTCAAGCATGCAGAAGAGTTTGTATCAGTGTGTGTGTGTGTGTGTGTGTGCGCACTGCCCTGATGGAGGGGGTCATGGGGCTAAAATGAGCATAGAATCTGGAAAGAGGGCTATATGAATAATAAAAAGGGACGGTCGTGCCAGGCCTCCAGCATGCAAGTCTAATAAAATGCTTCCATTAGCAGAGCCATCCAGGTGTAACGTGGCCATGAAGGCTGGATATCCAAGCAGAGGGGAAGCGCTGGAGCCTTGTTATGGCAAGAGCAAATCCAAGCCCACTCTACCAAACATTAATCCATGTGATGGCTCAATAGACTCTTTATGTCCCCGTGTGTGTATGTGGGCTTGCATTTGTATGTGTGTGCATGTGCGTATACGCGCCGATGAGAAGAGGAGAAAGGGGCAAGCATGTGCGTGTGGCGCACTCGATTTGCACAGAGACATGCATGGATGGCAGTTGGTGCTGAAGGCGGGCCTGCACGTGTGTGTGCTCAGATTTCCATACTTAGCTATAGGGCACTCTCTGATCTGATGTCATCACTTTATCACGGTAATGGAAATTGGATTTAATTTTCTCTTTTCAGCCGCCGCACGGTGAATCACCCTCACTTCAGCTTGGAGGGGGGAAAATTGACGGTAAATGATTCCTTGCTGACTGCCCCTCATCCAGCTCATAAACACCGATCTTATTTGTAGAGGCGGTAAAATTGTATAATTGAAAACAATAATTCACTACAGGTCGTTATCGTTGCTGCTAATTAAGCTGAGTTGACAGAGCAAGGTGTGTGTGGCAAGGTGGCACTTACAGGAGATATATTGCTTTGTAGTCATTACACCGACAATGTGGAGGGCATGTAGGAGCAAGTTATCTTATTTGTGCCGCTGCTTGAGGATTCAGTACAAGATGAAGGACACACTTGGGCTTCTGTTAAAAAGTCGAGGAGAACTGACTTTTTTTTTTTTTTTTACTTCCAGCACCAATGTGATTTGGCTCCACTAAATATTTCCTCGGCAAAAATCCACAACGACAAGAAGCTCCAGGGCTACGTAACTAGCTGTACCACGGAAGCTAACCCAACTCTCTGTCTTTCTCACATTTCGAAACCTTCACCCTTCGACAAGAAGCTACAAGTGCAATTTTGTAAATCCGCCCAGCAGATCAAAGTGCTGCCATGTTCTAATGGCTGCCTCCCACCCACCAGCCTCTCCTGTGGAAGAGCATCATCAGCAGAGTGCGTCTAAGAAGAGCCAAGACAGCCTGATTAATCTTCTAATAGTTCCAGAGAGAGATAAAGACAGATACTGTCGCCGCGAAGACGGAGAGGGGAAGAGATGGAGAGAGCTGCCACTCAGCCGGAGTATCACAGTGGATGTTCCAGCGGAGAGAGAAAGCAGGAAGAAGGCGAGCAATTGGCAGAGCTGATGAAAATGACTAGGTTTTGTCTTTGTTGTGACTCTTGCACATTTCTGCCTTTGAAATGATGAGGCTCCTCTGTAAGATGGCTGCCTTGCTGCAGCATCACCTCCCTGCCCTCTTGTCTCTCTTTGACAAACTCCTCAGTCTGCCTGACAGCATGATAATAACTGTCAAAAGGATTCCATAAATATGTGAAATAAAGATCAGCACACAAAGATAAAAGGAGAAGTTACTGCCCATTCTGTTCTGAAGGCGGGAGGGACTCGCCTGTGATGGAGGATGTCATCTTTGAGGAGTTGGGCAAATTCAGACTGCAGACGAATTGAAAGAACGAGAGTGCATGCTACGACTGACGATTTCACAATTCACTGGAAGATTGAGCCACCACCTGAGTGCAGCTTGTTTGAACACAATGGATATGATGAGTGTTAAATCCTTTGCATTCTCCTGAGTGAAGCAAAACATGATATGCGTTTTACTTTTCCTCAAAAAAAAAAAAAAAAAAAAAAAAT
>OMNW01000063.1:20304-35196 GCA_900303245.1 Selene dorsalis | reverse complement strand
AGATTTATGCACAGTCACACGATTACCTGTATCTCCAGTCCGCATTTGCTATTTTTAACATTGCACAGAATTCAGTTTGTTTTTTTACAGTCTAATATTTACTGGTACTTTTTTCTCTGTGAGTTACTAGATCATTTGAGAATTTGATTTGGTCCTCAGAAAATTATTCACATAAAGTGCCAAAAAAAAAAAAACAGAAGAGTTTGGCATAGGCGAGAGCATTAGAAGTGCTGTCATGTGACTTTCACTCCTGATACTGATTAAAATTCATTGAACTGATGTTGTTGTGCCAATGAAGATTACAGATCCAATTTGAGAGCTCTATTTTATTCAATTTAAAACTATAAACCACACTGTAGAACTCATTGGGATCATGTGTTATGTGTTTATGCAACCACAATGAATTCTAGTGCATGTAATAAGTTCTTCTTCTCGAGTGTTTACATTCAGTGGAAATGTGCAGACATGAAAACATGAAGTCAGAGCGTTCTGCTGGCTGTATTGTTACAGCGCAACGTCCTCATGGACCTTTGTTACACGTCACAACCCTTCTTTCACCACCATGTTTCCTGTCTGCCTCTGCACTGCTGACACTCACATAAAGGCCAAAAAATAAACATGAAGTGTTGTGTTTCAGTACTGAGAACTGGAACAAACTACTGCAAAATAGATAAAATACAAACCAATGATTTTAGAAACCCTAATGTAAGAAGAGTTGGGACAAGCCACAAGATTATAAACATCTGCTGCACGCCACACTTCTACCTTTTTTATGCTCTTTGCTTTGCTATTATTTTAGTCCAGCAGATGGCAGGCAACACCCATGGAAGCAGCCAAACTTCTGAAGCCTTGTGTGTGTGTGTGTGTGTGGACGTAGATGTGTGTAGCTGTGCGGGTGTTTGCTCTCCACCTTGTTTGTCAGTCTGATGAAGGGAAGCGGCCATGCCAGAGTGAAGAGAGATGCCTGCTGGCTCAGCTGTGAGGCAGCAGCAAGCAGCAGCTGAGGAGGAGGTTGGCCGTAGGAGGCATGTGAGGGCAAAGAGGGAGAGGGGGAGAGAGAGAGAGAGAGAGAGAGAGGAAATGGGTGGATAGTGAGTGCAGAGAGAGGTGAAGAAGAGAGATTGATGAGGGAGGTGCTGCAAGGGGAGCAGTGATGGCAGCATCTGCTTGTTAGTCTAAGATAAAACTCTGTGGGCTGGGAAGGATGGGCTCCATCCATTAGCCGGGCCAGGCACTTAGCCAGATGGTCCGGTCCACAGACGCACGCTGCTGGGAAGCGAGGGGTGGTGGTGGCGGCAGCTCCTCTGGACCCATCTGTATAAATGTGCGGGGATGTTAATGCATGGCACTTATCGCAGGCTGCCTCGCAGGGTGCTAAATGAATGATGGAGGGGGGCTTTTTCTATCACCAAAAAAAAAGCACACTATACCAACGTAGAAGTAAAATAAAAGCACTGGGGCTTTACCTGATAAAGGAAGAACCCCAGTGACAAAATGTGACTGAGGATCAAACTCTGTACTTCTGTACACTGGTGTAACTTTCCTTATGCGAGGAGGATGCGTGTGACGTATCGAGACTGGAGGTTAAGCAGCAGGTTTTTATCTGCTTTATATGACCTTTGGTGCATAATAAAACAAAGAGTCTGAGTATTTGCAACATGTCTACTTCCCCCTTTTTGTTTTTCTTTTTTTCTTTTTTTTTTTTACAGATAGTCAACTACTGTTTATTTTTGTTTTTACTTCTCAAAATGATGTAATACCCACAGAAATTATTAAACCTTGAAAGTGGTGAGGTCATCATAATGATGACAATGATGCCATGATAAATATTACATCACCTAATGATGTCATGCAATGATGTAGGGATAGTAATGACTAATGAGATGGAAACGTACAAGGACCTTTTTCTTACATTTGGACATTATTGCATCGTTTTTTCAGACTAAACAGCACTAACCTGAAAACAAATGCTCTTCTGTTACAGATAACCTGACAGAAAGTGACAGCAGTAGCTCAGGTAAGCTCAAACAAAGTACCAAAGTATCACACCAAAGCTCACAAGTCGTCGGCAGAAAAGCTCATTTGTGTGACATTTTATTTTTTTGATTATATCCATTTTTTTACCATTGTGGAATGAATCCATTTGACTCAGTATATCTCAGTATAAAGTTTTCCGCTCTCTCACATGTCCCCCGACTTGATCTGTCCAACAGAGAACACAGGAACGTCGACTGAGGAGAGCTCAGAAGAGGATGAAGAGGAGGATGAGGATTCTGGTGAGAGACAGACGTAGATCAGTATTACATGTCATATCCTAAAGGAATGGTTTCTCATTTCTGGAAATATGCTCATTCATTTTTTTCTTTTTTTTTGCCCAGAGTTAGTTTTATTGATGTTCTCTAACTCTCAGTAAAAGAAAGAAAATGAGCAAATATCCCCAAAATGCTTTGATTAATCTCTGTTCACCACCCTCCTTTTTTCATGTGTTTTCGCTTTCACTAGAAGCCTGCGTTGAGAAGGATGGAGGAGAGGAAGGTAAATAAATAACATCCCATAATCGATCCCTGAAAACCTTTGTATAAGGTTAAAGGATGCAGAACAAATGTTTTTTTTTTGGATGGTTTCACTAAGCCTGTCTCCACCATCTTCTTTGCACACAGACGAAGCAGAGGGCGAAGAGTCCAAAAATGGTGAGACACCTAACGAAGCCACATTATCTCTAAAATATCAGCACCCTTCTGCTTGTCTGCTTTTTCAAACTTTTTGTTTTGTTGTTTACATCTACACGGCCATGTCAATTCGCACAGTTGCCATGGCTATAGTGGTAACTACTGCCACAACCGCAAGCCGTGGCAGCCGTGCTACATAATTATGCCTCAAAATGTCGGACTCTGCCGGCTTTTTTTTTTTTTTTTCTCACTGAATTTGATTCGATGCAATTGTGCTCCACCCTCAGACATTTCATGTGATAATATTGACCTAATATTTTCTTTTCCCAGAGGCTGTCGCTGCACCTGAAGCAGAGGTTTCAAATGGGAAAGGTGAGCAGATCATAATGGATGTTACTATACAAACAGTGCTCTAGATAGTGGCACAGGACCTGTAAATAACATGAAATGTGTTATTGTCATACTTTGTGACAGATGAGAGGCAGTTCAAACTATGCTGTGAAAAATGCAAAGCCATCCATCAGGTGAGCTCGGAAACACAATGTTGTGACTTTAAATGTTTTTTGATTGGACTTGTGTTGTTGTGTTTGTCCACCTTGGAGAAGCCCTGTAGCTTTTACTTTTTAAGTTGTTTCTGTGGTGTCAATAATGTGATGTTATAAGTAAATAAGCTGCATTGTTTTGTTTGACAGAGTCACGGCAATGAGCTTGTTACCCCCAGGAGGATCTCTAAGGGACGGCTGCAGTGAGTGTGGTATTGTTTTTCTGTGGTGCATCCCTATTGATTGTGTACAGTGTCACTGAGCGTGTGTCTGTGTGTTTTAGGGTGCAGCTGGAAGGAGAGGGGACATACGAATGCACCGTCACCGGCCTGGTCTTTGAAGCATCGGAGCGGGTTCTCCTAAGGTATTCAGTCCTGTCCTGGTCCAAGTTTGGCTCATTCCTCCAGGACTCCTGGAAGTTTGCTGGACCCATCTTTAATGTGGACACAGTCAACAAGGACGCATCTGTCCTCAAGTCCATCCAGTTCCCTCACTCCATCTGCCTTGCTGGTGAGAACATTAGGGCTTTAATTAATTTTTTTTTTTTTAAACGCTTTAAAATAAAAATATAATGAACCCACTTACTGATTTTGATATGGAAATAAATGTTGAATCCTGGGTTAATTAAGGTTTCACCCATCTTACAACCCTTTTTTTTTTTTTTTTTTACAGAAAATAGTTAATTCTAATGAGTATAATTTTTCTCTTTTGCAATACAGATAAAGAATATATCATAGGATAAAAATCCTCTAAACCTCTGTGAAATAAAAGATAAAACCTTCTATTATCTTCTCCCAGACCCAGAAAATGAGATGACATTCAGTGTCCTGCACATAAAGGACAACCGTCCACTCATTGAGCCGACAGTGGACCACTCAGGTAGCCATGTCAAGTGGAATGTGACGTCCCTGTCACCCGTGGGCCCCATCATACAGACAAGCCAGTCTGTAGAGCGCCACGGGGTGGTCCTGGTCTACAAGCAGCTGGGCAGCGATAACATCAACTACAGCTTCCACGTCTACCTGGCTACTAACAGCTCATCCGACATCAAGGTAAGTGCTTGTAAATGTGTTATCTCTCATTGTTACAAAGGTGTAGCCCAGACAGGTGTGTCAACCTGTTTCGCGTTTGTGTTTCCTGTTTCCAGCTCCAGCTTGATCAGGTGACTGGCAAGCACGTATGCTGTCTCAAGCGCTGAGACTATGTAGGCAGGTCCTTTGTTCAGCCTTCTTTCCCTTCACCCTCCTGCACAGTACGTTTGGGTGTTGTGTGTAGACTTTCATTCATGTGCTCATCAGGTTGAGATTATTGAGGTGTTGCCATTTGAGGTAGTTTTGAAACCCAGTTGAGTGAGCCAGTGTGTAGCCCCAGAGGCCTCCACAGTTTACACAGTTCTTACCTTGTCAGATAAGGAGGAGAACTGGCAAATTTCTCACAAACTCCTAACTCCTGTCTCAAGAAGAACACACAATGACCTCCTGTAGAAAACTAAATCTATGTCTTTGGTTGTTTCTCTACCATGGGAGCTGCCTGCTATTGACCCTGGGGAATCTGAATCCATAGGCTTTGAACCAATCATTGATGGTTTTGTTGCCCTATTGGGGCCATAACAACTTCCATTTTGTGAGATACTAGTACATCAAAGTTGATGATCTTGCAAGGAGTTTTTTTTATTTGTCCATTTGGCGACAATACACAATAGTCAGTATCACTGTACATGTGCTCCTGTTAACCACTTGGCTGATTTTCAACTGCAGTGTTTAGGTGAAATTCTAGTAGTAGTAGTAGTAGTGATGATGAGGATCATAAACAAGCAAAACAAGCACAGAAAACTTTTGACATGGTGACATCCAGAGCAGCAGTAAAAGTAGTTAAGCACATGACTCACTCTAAAATCCATGTTGTTCTCACTGAATTGTTAAAAGACCAAAAAGAGGACAGTGAAGTGGTATTATATGTCATGACATCAGTCTGCATGTGTACATATGTGTGTAAAACCCTGGAAACCCCATCTTATTATAGAGGTGCACACTCTTTTAAGAGTCAGGCCTCTACAAACACCCTCCCTTTAAATAAGAAATATGTTCAACAATAAACCCAGTAGTTTCACAGGTGCATGAACAAACACTAAGCGCACTCCCTCCCTGGTCCTTAAACACAGCTTTATAGATCATATAATTGATGGAGTGAGATTTGAGTGACACTCAAACAGCCAATCATCAAAAATGTGTGTTGTAAATTAAAGCAAACTGTCTGGACCAAGGGCAGCAATACATCAAACTTATTTCATCATACCGGCAGCTTCCACCTTTTGGATTACACAACATGACATCAATTACACCCAACATCTGCAACATCTCAAAAAAGCACATACAAAGAGTCCAAGGTGGAGAGAGACAACAACACAGTGTGACAAAACATCCAAACATAACCCATGCAGGGGCGTACTGGTTTTCCCCTGCTCTTTACCAAATACAAAAATGATCCATAATTATTCATATTGAGCAGGGGTGCTCGGTGGTCACTCTCCTATCAAATAAAGACATAAAATAACTGAACAATAACTTGAAAAAGATCCATATTGACTGATGTGGAAAACTTAAAGTGCATGTAGTGAAACAAGGAAGAGTGAGTCATCTGCTTTGTCTAAGGTTGCTGGTTTGACATTTGTGAGCACAGTGCTTTTACTGAAACTCCACGAGACTCTCGAGGAAGGAATTGCTTTCTTTCCTGGAAGCTGAAGCGCTCATGTTGATGTTTGGGTTGTAGTAAACTCACCTGATTTGGGAAAGTCACATGGTCATTTTCCTGGATGTGCTGAGGAGGCAGTCCATCGACAGATTCACCCTCTGTCAGGCAGCATCAGTTCTGTTATTTATCATTCAGACTTCGCTAACACAGTTTCTTTACTGGCTGATGGTGTGAACTCTGACAAGAAGTAGGACTGGAACTCCAGATGTGAACACCAGTTATTGTTTCTCACAAACACGAGGCTGACGCTACTTCAAAGAGTTAGTTTGTTCCTCTTTGCATGCACATGTACAACAGCAACCAGAGGTTAATGCAACTTATAATTTGCACAGTTGTCTCTAGAAAGTAATGCTGCCCTGCCCTGTTTATTTCGCCTTTCAGGTGCCATCATTATTGGCACGACTTTCATCCTGTTCAAGCTCTGGCTTGATCAGCTGACTGACGCCCACCTGCATGGGCAGGGTTTTGGGAACATGGTAAAATTTCTCCAAACCTTCAGATCAAAACAGTATCTGTAGTTGGATCCTGTTTCATTTCAAACAGGCTCTTTGATCTGCAGATGTTCTGGCAATTTTTATATGTCAGTGTGGTGACTGAAAACAAAACCTTGTTTTTTTTAAAGTTGCTACCATCACTTAAATCAAGTAACGCTGTGGCAAGCTTTAAGACATACACATTTTAAATCTTTAAATCTTATACTGAGCTATTCAGGGCAGTGATGGCGTTTACACTGACTCACCACGTCTTATGAATATGGGCATAAAATATTAATGATTCAATTTTAGAGCCGACTTCTCATCATGACTTTTCATTTGAGCCAACAGTAGATTGTGTTTGTAATGGAGGAATTTCTCCCTTCGGCTGAGAGCAAAACCAAAGCCCAACAAAACCCCTCCTAAAAAATATTCCATTCATGAAACTCCTGAATTTTCCATTCATTACTGTGAATGACGACAACCGGATAAAACTCCAGAAAAATGCCTGTTTACCTATAAAAAGACTAGAAACTAAAAGGGATTTTCACTTCTCGTTCATTTGTGTGGCCGCGCTGGCTTTGATACTGTCAGAACGCACATAGAATAAACACCAGCTTTCCAGGTTTGTGTAACACTGATGTTTTGATCTAAAAGCAGAATTTTCAGTATCTGGTGAAGTGATCATTTACTTACTGGCACCAGTGACCTTAGCTAGGCTGAGCTGGATGCTGGAGTAAGTTTCTGCCGTGAGATGGTGAATTTATTTCCAAGAACTTGTGGTCAAGAAGGAAACTAAAGTGGTGTGTATGATCATTGATGCCAGATGTGTGTATGACAGTAATACACTACGTAACATTTTATGACACTGATGACAATGGGGTCACTGTGCTGTTTAAGTCACCCCGGAAGTGTGCTTGTGGTTGTTTGAGCATGTGTGTTTGGGAGGATGAAGCTGGTGAATAATTGTACTACATTTATTGTGACCCAGAAAAATTACACTTCCTTAAAACTTGTGTTTCCTAGTCTAGAGTGGTTTAGCTGTTTGAGACGCCTTCAGTTTTTTCCATTCACTCTGGAAAATGTGTTGTGAACACATTTATAGAACAGCTCGTCATTCACAAGAAACTGATGTACCTCTCGTCTTCCTGCTGTGAATTAGGACATATGCAAACAAGTGCGAGCCTGCAAGAACCGTTACATTAAGATCGACAAGCCTCCCACATGTAAGCTGGATGAGGGGACGTATCGTCTCCTGAGCGAACCAGAGGGAGACATCAAACCTCAGGTTAGAGTTGTACATAAGCACGTGTGCCTAGATTTTTTATGCACTGACCACACGGTTTCATGATGTTTCTGTGTCTCTGTACAGGATTTGAAATTCACTTTTGCAGTGACTAAGATGAAAGGTTACTTTGAAGCTTTCTTTGAACAGCCTCCTCCTTTTAAACTGTCTCTTATAGAGACTATCTCTGAGGAGACCGTATGGTCCGCCACCATCAGAGAAGGTACCGGTGTGTTTCTGCCACATGTGTTTCTGCTTAGTTCATTTCCGTTATGAAATGGTGATGTTCATCTCTTGTTCCTCTCTTAGGCGACTGTGTGGATAACACAGAAAAGAAGCCAAGAAAAAGGACAAACAGTGAGCTTCTCTTGACTTGTTTTTTTTCCCTATCTCAGCGTACCTCTATCCACTACTACAGGCTGACTCACATCACTCTCTCTCTCATAGGCAGACAGAGGAGCAGCAGTCCCTCAGAGGATGAAACAGCCTGTAAAAGGTCACGATGGCAGGATGAGTCAGGTAACCTCCTGCCGCATTTATTAACAACTCGAGGCACAACTTTGGTTTGCCCTCTTCAAGTCAACAGAAGCATTTCCAGATGCACCCATCTGGGCGGGCTAAGATTGTACTGAAAAGAAGAACCTGTGTGTTGTTTTTATTTTTAGATGGCATGAAGACAGTAATAAGTCAGGTCCAGGACATGTCAGAGAAGCAGCTACTGCAGGTGGCCAAGCAGCTCGGACAGGAGTGGAAGCAGGTGGCCATCTATCTAGACTTGAACTCCAGGGACCTGGATGACATCCAGGCATCTGAGAAAGATGTGACCATGCAGAAGCTGAAAATGCTGGTGGAGTGGAAGAGCAGAAGGCGGCCGGGAGAAGCCACTGTGGGACACCTGTGGATGAGTGTGAAGGACCTGGATGTCTTGCCAAATGAGGCCCGTCAGACACTCCAAGGTAATGAAGTGCATACGAACCTGATGGACCTGCATGGACATTTCAGTCATCACATTCAAATGGTCATAACTGAAGCAGCGGAGCCTGAGATAGTCTGACTCTGAAAACAATGGATCCTACACTTTTCATAATGCACCATGATAATCTCACACCTTTCAGTCAGTTTCAGGCCTAAGCTGACATTAAACGCACACTGATGGCCTTATGATGATGTATAAATGAGATTACTGTTAGAGCCAGTATTGCTGCTGTATACACGCTACGTAACCCGAGAACATGTGTGACTGAAATGTTGTGGTATGTGAGCCATCCAGCACTGTGGTGTCCAGGCTGGATCAAACAGTAACATGTGACTGACACTGGAGCTACATTTTTTATTTTCATTTAAACCCTGTTGTTTGTCTGTTTTCAGATATGATGAACAATCAAGCAGCTAAGTGAAAGGGATGTGACCTGAATGGATGGTTGGATGTCTGTTCTTTCAGCACCACGACGGGAAAAAAAAAGATCTCAGGAATACAACAAAACAGGGAAACAACAGAGTTGACCTCTGGACAAAACATCAGCTCTTCCGTCACTTTGTGTTTCACTTTTGAATATTTTCTGGACATGAAACTAATGGATGAGTTTTTGTATTTCTGCATTTCATGAAAAGAGCCAGTGTCCTATTTTTAGATGGGCATTTTCCCTAATTTTGTTCAAATGTGGTCCTTTGATTCTGTAATGAATACAGAATAGACAAGCTGTACCTGAAGGTACTGTTATGTAGCCAGAATTTGATGCTTAGCGTCAAAAGGTAGAGGCATTCAGATGTTTAGTGGCTAACTATGTAGCTAGAAACACGTATAAATGTAGGTGCTGCAGTGTTGAACCTGCAATTAGGAAAAATCGAACCTGTGTAACTTGTTTCACTTTTAAATGGGACTTTTTATAAAATAATTAGGCTCTACATCACAAGCATGTGACTGTCCAACGCACTGCGGCCTGAGTCACTGAACTATATCGTGTGTCATATGTATGCACACTACGTCCTGTACATATCTTTTTCTACTAGATTTTTCAAACCTGACATTTATTTTTTTAAACATGTTTTGTCTGTTTACAACCGTCTTTTATTTGTTAGAAAACCTGAAGCTGTAAAAGAAAACGGAGCAGCCAGAGGTGCATTATTACATTGGACTTGAATCATGAACTGACTGGAAAGCACATCATGTTTGTATAGTATGAATTTTGTTTCTGTGTAATTCAAAATTGTGCAGTGTAGAAAACACAAATAACATGTGGACGGGGGGATGAATTTATGTTTTCAGCCTGCAGTTTAAGCACAGCCAGACAGCATTCCTATATCTTATTTAGCTCTCGAGATTTGGACTGAAATACAAATATTTCTGTTGGATACTCTTAACGTTCCTACAGCTTCCTTATTATTCAGTAAGTCATTATTGTTTTCCAATTTTCAGACATTTTCCAAACATGTTGTTGCTATTGTGGAGACGCCGTAGAAACGGCATCTGTAATGCTCTATATTTTATGGTCTTTGACACTAATATGACGCAGCAATGTTTACATTCAGAGACCAGGGTTGTTTCCTTAAACAATTCGCCACCATCAGTCCCGTCGGTCCTTTTTGCACTCATTTGTATCATGTCTGAGTCCATCCAAAGCCTTCTGCCATAAAGAAGCAAGTGTTGACTGAATAAAATCACAGAATGTCACAAAATCACTTCCACTCTCAGCTGTTGATACAAAAACTTGTTTATTTCATTGATAAAAATAAATACCACCAGCATTATGTCAAATAAATAAATGTAATAAATAGATATTCAATAAATATTAATAATAAGTCCACCAAATACAGAAATACATTCAAATGTGTTAATAGGCCAATATGGCCTCCACTGCTAACCTCAGCAATAGTTTAGCTTATGTCTGAGCAGTAACCATGCAGTTGTAGAGCATGTGCAGTGTAAAGAACTACTTTACAAGTAGTTCTTGTAGTGATGGTAGTGAATGATCAGCAGGGTTGGTTCGGTTGTATTGATTTCAAGGAGTAGACATAGGTTGGTATTGACTGGAGTGATGCTGATGATGATGATGATGATGCAGCATGTCTACTTCCTGTGGTCTCCAGAGGAGATGTAGCCCATGGCTCGGTTGATGGTGATGGTTCGCACATGGAAGCCCCTCATCATCTTACACATCTCCTGTCTGTTGGTGAAGGTGTCCGTTCCCCACATCAGTGTAGTGTCCTCCTGAGAGACAATACAACACAGCGACACCACAAATCACCACACTGACAGTTTCACACATTCATTACAAACCCCTCACTACTAAGCTCTCTCTGTGAAACATCTTCACAAGCCTTAGAATTTTTTTTTTTTTTCATGTAAATGGTCCTCTTAAAGACTGAAAGACGGGGAGTACACAGGAAAGAAAGAATAGAAAATCACCTCTGATGAGCTGCTGTCGTCATCCGGCATCAGGGAGCAGTTCTGTATAAACCAAGGAAGATTTAATCATTTAACTTTGAAATGTTATTTCCCAGGAGATTCTCTATTTCTGTCTTTAAATCGTGACACTGTTTTTTTTCTCCACTCTTCCCACACACGCATGATAAACATACCTTCAGGCTTTTTATGATTTCAAGTGTTGGCTTCAGACACGCTTCCTCTTTCTCAGGACTTCTGAGTGGGGACTTCAGGTAGGATTTAATAGCAGCTTCATAGTAAGTCAAGTCCTTCATGATGTTCCTCAAACACTCACTCTGTGGAGACAAAAAAACTCTAATCACCTCTTCATGTCATTAAAAACAGGTGTATACCACCTTCTGTTTCTGATTTACTCTTTTGTGTTACTGACACTATGTCTAACTACTTGAAAAAGATCTAACAGCATCAGTGGAATACCTCGCTGAAGGATGACTTTCTCTGGATCATGCAGTTTGATTCCTGTGGGGTGAACACATTTTAAATACGAGCACACACACAAAAGATAGATTTCCTATTTGGTATTTAATGGGAATAATTTGAATATTTGTAATTGATATCACTGATAATTCAACAAACCTGAGTCAGAGTGGGAGCACATGCCAGCAGTGTATCAGTTTTACTCCTCACCTCCACCTTATCAGACTGGATACCATAGCACAAGACATCCTGTAATACCAAACAGACCTTTTCATCATTGATCACACACAGAGGGAGGGTTGATGGAGTAAATGATAAAAAATAATTAAAAACAACAACAACAGCAACACCGTATTTGAAGTTAAACACGCTGCAGTGAATACTCACACCATTGAGAAGCTCAGTGATGTTGAGCAGGAGACTCTTGAAGAGCGTGGGGCACTGCGCGCACCGCTCCGCGCTCAGATCGGGCACCGGGAGTCCAGTGCCTGTGTGCGAGCTGAGGGCCAACAGCAGCAGCAGCAGCGGTAATACGCAGCTGGAGGAGGCTGCATGGCAAACACACACACACAGACGCACAATCCATTATTTCATGTTCATTGTGCATGATACAACACATGATGAGAGTGTAGAGAGTGTCAGCCTCTGTCTGACTTACAGAAGTTTGCCATCTTTTCCAGTGGGTCTTTGTTGTGGCCTTGGTGAAGGAGCGGCAGTGAATAGCTGCTGCTTCATATCTGACAGATTTTAAAGGCAAAATCAGGGGATTCCCTCCCTCTGCAGGAGCAAGAAGAAAACTACAACGTCATGCGTAGTTTCCTCGTCGGTCCTCCCAGCAGTGAATGGCTGAGAAAAAAAAAAAAAAAAGGAAAATTAAAAGAGGGGGAGTTATCATACTTGTTTCATGATTGGGCGACAAAACCTGCAGTGGAAACTGTCTCCTCAGTCTCAGACATCCTCCCGTTCCCTCCGTGCCTCCTCCGCCTACCTCCTTAAAACCCCTCAACAATGTGGGGCCTGGGGTCATCAGTCAGTTCTGCTATAGGCAATGTGGGCGACTCCCCAGGGCGCAATCTACGTGGGGGCGCACACGCACCCTCAAAAAAAAAAAAAAAAAAAAAAAGGAAAATTAAAAGAGGGGGAGTTATCATACTTGTTTCATGATTGGGCGACAAAACCTGCAGTGGAAACTGTCTCCTCAGTCTCAGACATCCTCCCGTTCCCTCCGTGCCTCCTCCGCCTACCTCCTTAAAACCCCTCAACAATGTGGGGCCTGGGGTCATCAGTCAGTTCTGCTATAGGCAATGTGGGCGATTCCCCAGGGCGCAATCTACGTGGGGGCGCACACGCACCCTCAAAAACAAAAAAAACAAAAAAACTCCCCAGTTTTCTCGACCATCGCTCATTTTTTCCACGTCAAGTTAGTGGAGTGGGCGCTGCGGCGTCCAAATCTCACCACAGGCTGCTGCTGAGAATCTTGTAGGCTACAGGTTGTGTGTGTCAGAACGGGGGAGGGGGAGGGGGGATCATCTTGAACTGCAGATGTTGTATCAAAGTCTCAGAAAAAGCAAGGGGGAGGGGGGCGAGCGAGGGACAGACTGATGATCCCAGGTCACACATAACACAATCTGCTGACAAATAAATAGTTTTCTAACCATAAAACTAATGTAGACCCATATAATGTTACCTAAATGTTATTCATTGGGTTATGTGAAAAATGTGCATGCACGTCAGCACGTGCGTTTGTTCACATCACGTCAGTCTTGACTCCGGTTGTTTAATGGATGGAAGGATGGTGTTGGCAAAAGGTAATGATTAAGTCAGAGATTTGGAACACAGCCATGGGGTTCCCCGAAAAAAGACCACAGGGAACACAGGTTAATGAAAGTTCCTGAGGAGGACTGGCTCACAATCATCAGGTATGTAAACAACATAATACAAGTTTGTGTAATGATATAATCGTATGCATAATCCCTGTTACACATAACCACATTCAGACAGAGGAGACGCCCAGAGCGTAAAAACTAGCCAGGACTGCCTCTGGGGATCAGGCTTTCTGCTGGAGCACCCTCTCACACTACTACGGACCGTGGACACTTTTAAATGTTAAATATAGCAATGTAACTAACTGATCCAGATTTAGGAAAAATCAGCCTATTGATAAACACAAACACGAGTCTGGATGCAAGTGTAAAGCATGCATCCTCCACCCGAGTTTCCACGTGAAAAGTGGGACAGTGGTGGAAACAAACTGAGCCAGCCTTCTGCTGGGCTAACTTTTCATTTTCTGCTACTCCAGCACAGTTCAACCATCTATCTGACTATCTGTAAGTTGTAGTTCAATTGAAATCTAAAATAAACGTCCTGTTCCACAGTATGTGAGGTTAAAGTGGCTCCATCTACAATATTAAACTGCTGCTTTCTACAAGGCATCAGTGATAATGAATAATATACATAGACAACAACATGTATTCCTGCTACACACTCTGTTACAGTTCTTTCTGCTTTAATGCAGGAATTTTGCACAAACTGTTTTTACATTGTGGTATAATTATTATCATTATTGTCCTCTCAAGGGAAAGTTTCCAAACATTTCTTATTTTAGTGGAATTCCATGTTGAAATATCAATATTTCAGAGGTATGGTTTGGGATGATCTGACACCTGTTAAAAAGTCACACCCTGTTTGTAGAGGTTGAAGACAATTGTTAAATATGTCTCTAACTAGTCTTCCGCTCTTAATATTATATACATTTATAACCCATCCCACATATTTATAGAATTTAAATTTTACTTTTTCCTTGTGTGTTAAATATATAAAAAGAAATAAGGTAAATATCAAAGTCTAGTGAGAATTTTCAATATCAAATATTAAGCTAGCATTGACAAAAAGGGAAATTAAAATGGACATTTTCCCCTACAGTGGAAGATGAGGAGGAGCAGTGGACGTGCTGGTGAAAGTTTTCACAGTCAGGAATTAACTTTCATTCTCCAGTAGTTTTTTTTTCTTTTCTTTTTCAAGTGTCACAGTCTGTTCATTAGTATGTGAGAAATTCTCATGGCTCAGAATGAGAGTGATGTGATATTGTTATTAATATATGAAGCATCCTCCAGTCCCTGTTTTTTTAGGATCTGTGATCCCTACACACGTTCTGAAACTGCAGTGTCCACTGAGTGGCTGAGAGGGGTTTCCTGGCCTTTCTCTGGTTTCACAGCAGGACCATGAACCAGTGAAACTTGCCATCAGGCTCAACATATAGAGTTGACCACCAGGAAAGTGGGGGTGGGAGTGGGGAGGGGGACTTCCTCAG
>OMNW01000063.1:2320-16275 GCA_900303245.1 Selene dorsalis | reverse complement strand
AAGTTTGGGGATTTCATGTAGGTGCTACTGTGGTCACACACACACACACACACACACACACACACACACACACACACACACACACACACACACACATTTAGAGAGTTTTGAGCCGATAAACAGCAGACGAACTCGGTGATCAGAGTCACACTGCCTTTAATCAGTGTTTTTGCCTCATTCTGTGAATTGTTGGTATGTTATCCCAAGAAGCCATGTTGTAATGTTTTGTGTTTTATCTTTGGTGTATCTTCATTTATCTTAATGTGTTGTATGTTTTGGACTGCCGCATCTCCTGTCTGCACAACAGTTTTACCCATGGGTATTAATAAAGAAACCTTGACCTTGACCTTGATCATTGTGAACGACGCAATACACCAACATGGTCATTTTGACCTCCTGTCCCTTCGTAAATTTGAAATATGACGTTTTTTTGTTTTTTTTTAACTCCTTTGGATTTTACAATTCATCTCTAAATCCCACTCATCCACAGTGGTGGAAACAGATGTTACATAATCACAGACAAATATGAATTAACAATAAAAGGGTCAGAAATTACACATGATTTCCCTGTGAGTGAAAATGAAAAAAATGAAAAGCTTCCATATAATTGCAGTGTCTTGGAAGTTTCTGGAGTTGCATTTGAGCCAACTATTCTACTAAACAGTGGCTGAAAGGACGTGGCTCCAAAAAGTACCTTTATTTTTCTGTATTATCTTTTTGTTGGCTCTCTGTGTGTGTGTTCAGAGTTATGTGTCCCTTAGCCACCAGCGGCAGCTCCATATCAAACACAGTCACACTCAGAGTGCAGCCACAGTACAATTACATAAAGCATGTGGCCTGGGTGTGTGTGTTAGAGAGCACACGCAGGCAGATAAGCATCCATTTGTTTACCAGAGTCTCCCTCTGCCAACACTCCCATCTACCCAGTCCACATTCTTTCTGTTTCCCTCCTGCTGTTATCTCCCAGTCTGGACAAACAGTGGGTGAGAAAATGTGCTCTCTCTCTCTCTCTCTCTCTCTCTCTCTCTCTCTGTGTGTGTGCATGTGCCACACTGCAGGTGTTTGCATGCTTGGCTATGTGGCTGCCTCGCCTCGCTAGTTTCTCACCCCTCTTTCACTTTCGTGTTTTGGCCTTAGGCACTGCTTCAGCTCTGCTGGAGGCTGCCATGTCTCAGTTTCAGTTTCAGGCATCTAGATGGGCAAAGGCTAGTGAGTCAGGAGTGACACGGTCAGGACTGTGATGTCAAAAACAACGAGAATAGGCGCCGGGAAAGGTTGTAGAGTTGTGTACCACTCAATGTCTCACTCTGTTGACCACAGTGAATTTCTGTGGTAGATAAATGGCACTACTAATTACTAATATCAGCAAACCAACCTCCTGCTATGACTTATCAGACTGAGGAAATCCACTCCTCTCTGAATGAAGTGAAAAGCGAGAATTGAGATTTTACCATCAAGTCTAAATCTCTCCCCCTACTTTCTTTACTGTTTGTGATGTTCTCGCTTTCTCTCACTCATTGTGTCTGTACATATTTAGGAAAACCCACACTCCCACACACAGACACTGGAATACAGGCTAACTGTGCTGGATTAAGTCCCACTGTTTACCCATGAAAAGCGTATAGGACAATCCAGTTTAACTGGAATCTGGAGTTATACTAACTGGCCTAACATCTATTTTTTGTCTGGTAAAATTGCCCAAACTCTTGATCAGATCAGCTCACTTCACTGATACCTTCCAAATGTGTTTATCTCAACTGATTTGAAAGTGAATATGAAGAAATATGACAAAGAGTGGGTGATACAATACATGTTTTCTCCTGAAAGAACCAGTTATCCATCACTTCCCCGCATCTATTACTTTCATTATCTCTTTCAATTGTACATGTATTACTTTTTACCTAATTATTTTAGCTAATCATTTATCTGTGCTTTTATTTTCTCCTGCTAATCCATACTTTCAGGTAATTACTGCTTTCTAGCTAAATATTTAACTTTCTAATGTTCTATCACTTTTGGATAATTATTTTGACTTCTCACTTGCCAGCTATTATGTGTTAATGTACCCTGACATGGCTTTATCTGAAGTTTAATCTGAGACTCAGACTGATGGTGTGTGCTCTCACAGCTGGGAGCTTGACGATTACTTCGATGGCAAATCTACTAAAGATAAGGAACATACCACTTTCTGATAATATTTGGGAAGTAGTATTTTATCAAACGGATCTGTTTTTTATTCCCAATTAGCTGAGCTACTCCACATCCTCAGTCTTTCCACCTGTCCCCATGGCAACAGATGTAACCCTGGTTAGGAATAACTGTTCCAGAGAAGCATTGAGCACATGAATCATTTGTGGTTTAATAAATCTCAGGTGTTGTGGACACTGCAGGTGGCTGTAGCTTTAACACATCTTAATATTCACTGTGGGTTTGGCCTGGATGTGACAGTGATGAGCACTGCTACATCCCTAAACACCCAAGTCAATGCTTTCCGGTGTATGAATTATAGATGGACCCGGTCGAGCTGCCCTTCTCCTCTCTGAATAAGTAAAGCAGTTCTGCCTGCAAGTCCGGGTGGAAATAGGGTGTGTGTGAGTCTAACAGTGTGGGGGTGTTGGCATGCGTCTCTGTGTGTGCGCTCAAGAGGCAGTGAGGCAGATGAAAATTGATGAAATAATGATGAGCAGGGCGTCATCACCTTACTTCCTCTAAACAGAGGCAGGGAAGGAGGAGAGGATGGTAAGGCTTCCTGTGACATCATCATAACATATAATATGACCTGTCCAGCCCTTCACTGTTCAGCCTTTCAGTGACATATGAGTGACTCATATGTCACTGAAACCCACAGATCCACACTGACGTAATTGACCAATCACATGATGGAAACTTGGTAAAAGTGAAACATATGCACAAATATGTAAAAGTAAAAAAAAAAAGTATTGTCACACAACATTTGTCTGACCTTTTGTTCCAATACCAGGATATAGAAAACAGTGTTCTTCATATGTATGTAAAAAATGTTGATTTGATTTGTTATTATTATAAGTACAATCTAATTATTATATACTAACAATATAATTAGAACAATATAAAAATATAATTATTATAAGAAGTTTTTTGTCAGGGCAGTTCACATCAGGTGCAGGCAGAGCAAACAAATATTAACAAATAGCAGGTGTGCCAGCTAATTGTTCAGGTGAATTAATAGACTCCATAAAAGAGAAAATAATGTATTGTGGTTACAGAAAATGCCATGCTGATGTTGTTGAGTCTGTAGTAAGTGATTTTTGGCCACTGAGGGCTGAGCTGTAAATACAACACTAACATTATCACCCTTTAATTCAAATGGAAAATGTCTTGAGAAGCAGTTACTTTACTCATCCCACTCCTCCCCACCAGTCCCAGAGAAAAAAATGTCTTAATGTTTTTACTTCCAGGTGTTCTTTCTTCATCAGCTTGTAATTAACTGTCTGTTGGTTGTTTGTTGCTGGACAGAGATTTTTTCTCCTGCTATAAAGCTGAAGTGAACTAGAGAATCGAGCAATAATTCTAATCAAGACCACAAATAAACAGAAACTGAAAATGATAGTAGAAGACATACTTCCTCCTAATGTAAATATCCAAAAATCTCTTGGTGTGTGTTCAATGTACACAGTAATCTATAACAACATGGCAGTAATATAAAAAAATGCCCAAATGTTTCCTATTTGTTTGAGGAGTCAAAGGCAGAATCAGGATCAGATTTCTGGTACTGACCAGGTCGGCCACTGGTGACTTTTTACGATTCTGTTTCTCCACCTCCACCTGCATCTTGGCCATGGGCTTGGCCATCGCCAGGGCCAGCTTCGCCTCTGCCTGCAGCTTCTTCTGTCGACTCAGGAAGTCCATGTCCTCCAGAGACTCCGAGTCGTCCTCTGTGGTGTCCCTGTCCGAGTAGGACGAACTCTGCTTGGACTGCAGAGAGGAGGTGGTAGGGGGGAGAGGGAGAAATGAAAATAATGAATATGAATATGTAATATGAAATATGAGGGAGGGGGTAAATGGAAAAAATGTGTGGTAAAGGTAAGAGACAGTAAGAATGCGGTAAGGAAAGATAAAAAAGACAGGTCAGAGGATTAATGTTTATGTATTCTTGGTCTTTTTTTGTATGTAGATTGTCCACATTGACAGGAGCTTCATTGTACATCAGCTAGGACGTGAGGCTTAGTGAGGATGAACATGTAAAGAGATGATAATTCTCTCCCTCTCACTCTGTTTCTGTTAAATGTGTCTCAGGCTGACAGGAGGTTAATGGGACCAGTCATCCATGGCCTTGGTGAGCGTATTCCAATTCACCTCTCATTTGCTGCTTGTGAATTGGTTAACAGGCCGGAAAACTTGAGAAAAGACATTCATAAAGCATCAAAACCACCAGTCATCTGCCATTTCACTGCTCTCATTCTTCCTCTGTCTCAGTCTCACTTTTACTCAGTCAGATCTTCACACTTCTACGCTGTAAATCCTGTAAATCATGACACGTGTGATTGATTTGCAGATTGAAGTGCATCTCTTTCGTTCTGGAGAAATACTACAGTAACTGCTCAGAGTGCACACTTGGTGCATCAGTGCGTACCATGGGGGACAGAGGTGTGTCCAGACTGGTCTCTGTCTTGCTGTCATCTGCATCACTGTCCTTGTCGCTGCCGCTGTCATTGACAAAACAAATCTGTAGGTTCATCCCGCTCTGCAGCCTGAGGGAGAGACAGACAGAGGCTGGGTGAAACAGAGGGAAACTGTTTCATGTTATGCAGATAAAAGTCAAGTCAGTTCAACATTGGCTGCTCCTGCAGTAATTGAATCGGACCGGGGCCAAAACACACTGCAGAGTCAACAGCACTGCTGCTAACACAAATGATGCAAGTGTGTTGTTTAAATGAAGGATTTCGAGCCGCGCGAAAAAACTGAGAAACAAGAACAAAAAAAAAGGAAAAGAAAATCCTAACAGACAGAAGCTGCTTTCATCACAAGAGCAAAGAAGCGGCTGAGAAAAGAATTAAAGAAAGAGGCCTTGTGTTTTTAATCATCTATCCTCTTGTCTCCAATATGGATCGATCCAGGCTGTCTCCGGTAGGTCTGCTCCAATCTGCCTGGGACCAGTGGGGGTGTTTTTGTGCCACGGAGGAGCAAAGCATCACTAAGTGTAGATCCAGCCCACCATGGATCAATAATCTGCTTATTCAATACAGTAATTACAAACAGGGCTGATTGTTTACACAGTATGGATCCTATCACTAGCAATTAAAATAGGACCAGAGTGGTCGATTGTTGTTGTTTTTTTTTCCCCTTGTGAGGCAGCATCAAAAAGCTCACTGTAACTTGAATTGAATGGATCATAGAGGCCAATAATGTGTCCACTAACTTTGTTGATTAAAAGAAATGCCAAAGATAAGAAATGTTGCTCATCGGTGAATATGTCACTTGTAAGGTGGAGGGAAATGTGTTTGAGACTAATAGAGACTATTTGAGACTAATATGTCACCCAGTACATAGCTTAGTCATAATTCTTGAAAAATAAGATAACATAAAGCATCTAAGTCTCAGAATAATCGCATTTTAATATTTTCATATAAAACATTTGACTGTTTTCCTTCAATGATCAGTGAGGCATTACTGCATCACAATCAGTCATCAATTTGCTGTTCACGTGGTTGAAATCACAAGAATACAAAGAAAGTGTGTTTAGAGAACATGGAGTTCCAGTAAGGTACAGTGTAGGAGGTGGTAGCAGTGCGCGTGCAAATTTGGGAAGTCACAAGGGCTGATTGCGTGTGGCTCATTCGTACTGCACAAATCCTCTCTGCTTCCTGTCATTCTTTCTTCCTCACTGTCTGCCCTTTCTTTATAGGTAGTCTAGACTGTAAATCACAACCTTTAGATTCATACCACTTGCCCCATTTTTTTTTCCTTTCGTTTTTTCAACCTTTGCATTAGGTGGAAATTTATGTTCTTTTGACATTTCGCCACCGCTCTTGTCTTTGTGTGGAATTTCTTTTCAGTGAACCTTATGGGCTCACAAAAAAACATACTAGTAAACCTTGTGTTTTCCAAGTATAAGTCACATGTTTATGGGTTAAAAAAGAAGTGATATGACTGAGGCCAGAGGTCTTACCGTGAGGACAGGCTGGGTTTGCCGCTCTTGCTGCAACTGGTGTAGATGCCTGGCCCATCATCAAAGAAACTGCCCAGGGCCAACTTCTGCCTGATCGACTCCCTCTCATTCTTTTGGGCCTAAAAACAGAAGATTAACGAGGTTAGGTTACTTTCTTAAGATGTGTTTTATGACTGAAGCTGTAGTTTGATTATGAGGTCGGAGGTCCGGGAGATTATGCGTCTTCATCACAGATACTTTAAACCCGGGCCCTCGCACATGACCAGCTGCATGCATAAATAGAAACGCTGTTACCCTGAACACTCTCTAACTGTCCAAATCACAAGGGCAAGTATATCAATAGCAGCAGCCTCCTCTTAATTTGCACTGAGAGCTTCAGTGTTATCTTAACCAGCTCTGATATGAAGTGATATGGGAAAAAATGTGTGAAATATCCAAGTAGGGCTCATTGCAGCCTGGCAATGCCAGCATGTACCAGCAGGTGTTGCTGTTTCCTCAGAGAACACTCACACACACACACACATTAGTAAGTCTTCTCACACAGGACTCACACAGGATTGAGTTTACATGAAGGGAAACTCCGGAGGAAAAGCAGCAATAAGCATTTCATACATGCTGAAATCTGCAAGACTAACCAACACTAACCAAAATCATTTCAGAGGGACTCTAACTTGGCTTCTTCCCAATCCTGAATTCCTAACTAAGCACAGCCTCGGTTTTGGCAGCACTTCACACATGCTCACACACACCAGGCCCCACAGGACGACTTGTCTGCGCTCATAGCAGGTAAACACATCCGACTGAGCTGCGAACAACTAATGAGTGACTCAGATGGTTTCTGATCAAAAGGGAAGGAACTTTCTGCACATGAGCATCTGAGCTTTTTGATCTTTTATCAATTCGCTTTCTGTCTGTTAAACCCCCTCACACTTTCTTTTCTCATACAGAAACCAGTTACTCTGAATGGCAGTTTTACACAATGAGAGCAGAGTTAAGTGAAACTTAAACAAAGAAATGTAGGATTGTGTTTATAATAATAGGCACATTGTCTGTGCTTGCTTGGTTCACAATCAGGTCAGGGCAAAAGAACCATCATTACATTTATTCATTTGTTTCTTCTACATCTTGTTAGCTTGTTAACCATCTTATGATCTCTAAGATTACCTTGTGACACCTTGGGGAAGGAGTCGCCCTGTACTTCAAAAAAAGAAAGTGAGAGGCTGGTGTAAAAGAGATGCCAGTGGTACTGACCTTAGGTGCAACCTCCATCCCAATCCACTTATTCCTCCACAAATCCTCCACCTCTCTCATCTATCACAGTCCCTCACATTCCCATGCTTTCATTATCTACCTGATTCAGTCTCACCAGTCATTTTTCTTGCTCTCTTTCCCCTCACTATCCCCAGTTCTGTTAATCTCCTTCCATCCCCACTTCTTTCCTTCAGCCCCAGGCCTCCATGACTCCATCAAGCCATCTCTCTGCAGTCCACTCAGTTCTCCCTCACACCTTTAACTCTCTCCTAGTCATTTTTATTACCCCCCTGTTTGCTCCATCCTTTCCTTCTGTCAGCATCTCTTGACAATAGTACGCAGGCGTTTGGTGAGAGTGCCTCCACCAAGGACAAATTAACATAATCCCACTCCACACAAGAGCTCGCAAGACGCACTTGGCACTGGCAGCACACACACTGGCACGTAGAGGAGTGGACCTGGCACTGCTCCGGTGTGTGTGTTTGTGTGTGTGTGTGTGATAGCCTGGGGAGTCAGGATGAACACACTTTAGAGTTTCAATCCACTGCCTCAAAGGCTCAACAGCAGCCTGGGTGGTAGAGCGCAGGTCAAACACATTCATGTACACATACATCACTCATACATGCTCGACTACAATGCAGCTGACACACCGTCAGTCAAGTTTCTGCGCTGAGCGGCTTTAAACAAAAACCAGAGGCAGCAGGTTCACTGAGCACTGTTGGGTGGAGAAAAAGATGCAAAGAAATGGCGGTAAGGTTTTGGTGCAGATGGGAGGAAGGTGTGACACAGAGAGGATGGGTCAGAAAACATCGGCAGCATCTGCAGTTTCCAAACAGCCACACAGACCACACACACACATAAAGATGTAATTTAATTTTGAGATAACGAGGGTCAGATCTTCAGCTGCTTGTCATCAACAAGCTGAAAGTGTCAACAGTTAAACTGGCTCAATCAAAAATCTGTAAAAAGTTTCTCTGCTGCAATTACAAAAGCAGTTAAAACTAGGCCATAAAAAGCACGAGGCAGTTGGTGCGTTTTGCATTTTATGTTCAGTGATCAATTATTGAAATATATGAGGCAGGACATGGAGCATATGTTTCTGTAATGTTTTAAAATGAAAAACACTTCACACTCTGCCACTGATAAACTCACCAGCCCTCAAGGACAACCTGCTCTCCAACTTCTGTATCTTTGGATAATAACAGATTAACAGTGCTAAATTGTTCCTGTTCTAACTCTTTGTGTAACGTGAGCTGTGAGAAAGTCAGGGTGAAAATTGGCAGGTGGTTGACGATTTTTTGTCAATTAATCTGCTGATTATTTCCCATTTCACTGATTAATTATCGCATCCACAAAATATAACCCGTTCAGCTTCAAATAAAGATTTAACATTTTTACTTGTAAAATAACCAAAACCAAACAGTGGCTAAACGGCAGCTGAATTAACATCTCTGCATCTCACACCTGCCTGACAACACAACTTCCTGTCTTTGTATAAACATCATCTGCTTTACAGTGTGTGTGTGTGGGTGGGCTGTGTGTGGTCATCATGGCAGCCCCATAATCTATTTACCAAGGTGTGGGATCTACCACTGAGAGGTGGAGGGGTGAAATGTGTAGTAAGCACATGGCCCTGGCTTTCTTTCCTTTCCTACACACTTCTGTTGCCTTCTGCACCAGCAGCTAATCTTCTACCTTACCTTCTTCTCCTTTCATCCAAAATTTCATCAATTCCTCCATTAGAGTAGATATAAGTAGGTGAACTTTCATGGCCTCTTTAATGGAGAAAGGCGAGAGTTTCAGTTTAAATTCTGGGCCAATTAAATGTAAACCTGTTATGTCATTAGATGGAAACAGACTTTCAGCTTTTTTTAATGGCTCACTGACTCAAATCATCATGAATAAGACATTATCGGAACCTTTTGTGCTCTTTACTGGATCATTTTCCCACTGAAGCGTCATATAAAATCTTTTAAAATCCTGTGATGGCACATTATCCAAATGCCTGTTCCCACATGATTATGACGTGGAAAATTGTCAGGCCAATTATATTAACACTGTGGGGAAAGGGAATAGAGAGAAACAGAGAGACAAGAGAGGCTGTCCAAATCAGACTGGGAGGACCACAATTGGGCTAATTTGTGTTTTTTCCTTAAATTCACTAAGCAATTTCCTCTGCTGAAAAACCCTCATTGACAAAGCCATCCGCTCCGCACTACAAGCATTCATCTCCGTGGGCATAGAGGGTGATTTAGCCTTGGCAGCAGACAACAGGGTGCTTGTTCTGAGCCCTCAAATCTTCCTTGAAAATCTATATTAGAGGTGGGAGAGAAATTTAATTATCCATGCTTACAAACAGCATCCTTCCTCTTTCTTCCCCAAATTGCTGGCTCTTGAGGCCCGAAATTGTTAAGTGGTTAAGATCTAAGATGTGTATAAATGTGTGTGTATCTCTGCATACCAACAGTTGTCTGTCCCATTGCTTTTCCCTTATTTCAGGTGCCTTGTGTCTGAAAAAAATATGGTTTTAAAATAAACATATTAAAAAATCTTTTAAAATATATCACCCCTTCATTTATTTATATTTCTTTTTCTTTTTACCCTCCATTTCTCAGTAAGTGCTCTCCCTTGTTCCCTATAACTGAAGCTTTTCACCTGCCGACCTCAGTCCCTAGTTGGAGACAAGAGCCCACTGTTCACACACAGGCACATACACAAAATACCAGGTCTTGTGAGCACAGGCTACGTTTTTTTTCAGTGAAAGAATGACATTACAGTTCACCTGGATAAGACTGAATGTGCTCAGAAAAATTCATAGAGCTTTTCATAGAGCTATGGTTGTACGAAGGGCCTGTGTGTGTGTGTATGTGCAGTGTGTGTGTGTGTGCGTGTGTGTTAGTGTGTTTTGGCAATTTGTGTGTTGTGGTGTGGAGAATCCAGACAGGGACGGCTTCACTCTGATATGTTTTCAAGGCCTGACAGTGAGCTGCTGCTGAGCTCACAGCTCTACAAACAGATACAAGGTCACTGGGCCTCCTGTGTGTGTGTGTGTGTGTGTGTGTGTGTGTGTTTTGACTGTGCTGCATAGCTTTACAGTTCACAGATGTTAGTTCATTGGCCAGATTTGACGAAATCAGCACCTGCGCATATTTCTTAAACTGTTTATATGTTCAGTTTATATCCTATTTGAAGGTCAGCACTTTCAGAAACACGTGTATTTGTTAACTTGCTGACAAAACATTTATAGCGCTCTCTTGTCTCTGTGATTGACAGCTACATCCAGCAGCAGGTGAGTTTAGCTGAGTGTAAATACGGTAAAACTAGGGAAAGTGTAAAAACAACGTTTGGTGGCTTTCTGGTGGGTTATGTGTAGAACTATTTCTTGGCTCTCTGTGAGCGACTTCCTAGAGGCGACTTCAGCAAGCTGCCCTGCAACCTGCCAGTGACAGATTAAATGCGGGTTGGATTTTGGAGGTGAGTGGTGTCATTCTCATTCTCCACCTCATGACTAGAGAGTATATAAGCATATTTTCAAAAATGTTCAATCTCTCCTGAAGTCCACATCCTGTCTTTGGAGGCTAAAAATGTGTGTAAGACTGTCTAGTCCTCTTGTGCTATCTGAGCCCTGTCTGTCTAGGCAGTGCAGCATTCCTTCCCAGATAAGGGACCTGACCTCTGACCCTTCATACAGTTCAACCACAGGTCAGTGCAAGACTGTGCCTGTCACTCAGATTGAACACGAACAGCTCAGCAAGTGGTAGAAGGCTGAATGTGACCGTGTGTGGTGGTAAGAGAAGTGGGGGAGGGTTATGTTGGGATAAAGGGGGAGAAAAGAAAAGAGGGGAGAATGACAAAGGGAGGGAGGAGAGATGGGGAGCATGACGTGGGTTTAGACAGGACAATAGGTCTCCAAGTGACATTTGAGCTTCTCTCTACAACAAGGGCCAGACTATGGATTTGTGATGAAAGATTCAGAGAGAAGAAATCTGCTTTTTGTCCTGGTGAATGGAGCAGATTTAAGGATAAAAGCCTGGTTACTCACACCATTATGTCATAGCTTTGCCCCACATATCTAAGCACTGTAATACCCATATTTCCAGCATAACGTCAACCTCAGTCTTTGGGCTGTACCACATAGCTGCACACAGCACACAAAACCTAAGGAATTTGCAGAAATATGCCTATTGGCTTTCTACTAAAGAGTTCAATGAGTGGGTCGATACAAATCTCATATCTAAGTGTAAAATGGCATGTTGCCGTGTTTAGCTGGGTAATGTTCTACACTGCTTCTTGGCTGGGAGCAGTCACTCCCTGACGACTGGTAGTTACAGTCTATTTGCTGGTCATTGCTTCTGGCCAGTGGTGCTTCACCCACCACAACTTGTCATTTTTGCACTTCAGCACAGATTACACTGACAAGATATAATTAGCGAGCTTTCGAGGGACTGTTAGATTACTTTAGTTCTCTCTGGACAGAGCCAGACAACAACATGGATCAGTTTCAATGAACCAGTGATGATAAATGTATGTACAGGGAACATACAAACACAAGATGGACCTTTACCTCTTTGTAGTCATCAGTGAGGCAGAGGCTGGACGCTTGCTGGGTGACATCATCCACTCCACCACATCCATCCATATTATCTAGAGCCTCCTTCATCCCTCCCTCCCTCTCTGTCTTCCTGTCTTTTCCGTTTTACTCCCCATTCAGTAGGTTAGTCCACACTGACTCTTGAGGTTGAGCCCAGTCAGTACACATCATATTCCTGGCCAACTCACCCCTGCCACAAAAACAAAACAAAAAAAATCTACTCCTCCACTGGCTCATCGTTCGCTAACATGTTGTGACACTGTTTCTCTTTCACTTCCCTTCACTTTCCAAGGACTTCACTTTCCCTCTGTAGGTCTCCTACCTCTCCCACAGGACTGTGAAAGCACAATGGTCAGAGGTAAGGCCCCTTTAGACCCTCCCTACCTTCCGCCCTCCGGACAGGGCGGCCTCTCACAGCCAGAGGCAGCAAAATGAGAGGAGGGAGAGGGAGAAACTCACACTGGTGTTTTTTTTCCCTGTTTTAACACCCTGACGTGAGGACAGCAGCTGCTCACCACCAGTTTGGAAAGACACACCTCAGCCGTGGGATAGCAACAGTGTGTGTGTGAGGGTGTACTGTGTGTGTGTTTAGACATGACTCTTGGACACTATCACTCACTGTCTATATTTATTCTATCTCTGTAACACGTAGGACTCCTTTCAGATTTTCTCCTTTAAAGCCTCCTAACACTCTTACCTAAAATAGCTCATAACTCTGTGTGTGTTTGTGAAAAAGAGATTAACTGGAAATGTAGATTTTAAGAAGGCGAAATGAATGTGAAAAACTGTGTTTATGTAACAGAGGAGCCAGTGTGCTGCCTTCCTGTAAAAGGTAAAAATAGTGCCCTGTCTGGACTCCAAAGCCAGCAGGCCCATAGCCCCAGCCAGCTGAATAAACCCTGACAGAGCACAATGGACCATTAGTCTGGCACACAAACACACACAGCCACTCACTCACATACACACACACACACACAGCGAATGGTTTAGCCTTGTATCGGTGACTTACATTTTCAATCTGAGCTCTCCACGGTGTGTAATGATCTCATCTTTGCAAGACGCTATCGACCCATGACTCATATATTTGTCATAGCCGCCCAGACACGAAATTATATCCACATATGGCTGCAGAATCACACTGCAGGCCCAACACGACTTCACACAAACACACACACACAGACACACACACACCATCTACTAGTTACTTTCAAAGAATTTTAAGCATGACAGGAAATCAGGAAACCATTATCATGCTGAGGTGGAAATAAACTCATAACTCATTTGCAGGGACATTTTTACACACTAGAGTCTTTAATTGATTATTTCTCTTGATTTAGTCATTAGTTATTGAAAGAACACATTATTTCTCTGGATTGATCTCTTGAGTCTTTTTTTGATAAATAACTGTGTGTCAAATGTCAGAACGTAGGGAAAAATACCACGTATCACAATTTCCAAAAGCCTCTGGCAACATCTTTAAGTTGCTTGTTTTGTCTGACTAATGATCTGAATCTGAAAGATCAATTTAGAATATAAAATAGAGAAAAGCAGCAAATAACTACATTAGAGAAGTAAAAGAAGTTCAAGAAGAAGTAAAACTAATCATTTCAACACCACATGGCTGTATAAGACTACAGAGCAGTTCCTAGCACGGCTGGGAGTTGAATTTTCCATATTTGTTTCTGCTTTTCCTGATTTAAAGCCAAATATATTTGATTCTATTTCAACTACTCAGATATAATATTGGCTGTGGCACTGAGAGGTTTCAAACCTCGGTGGTTAGTAGGTGGACATGCTTTAGCTTCTCATGAGACATTTGCTTCTAAAATATGACTGATACAAGCACTGAATATTTATCCCTGGTTATCCCCAGTTAAAAGCTATATTTAGTCAATGCACACACACACACACACACACACACACACACACACACACACACACACACACACACAGACACACACAGTT
>OMNW01000062.1:18464-29016 GCA_900303245.1 Selene dorsalis | reverse complement strand
CTGGAGGAAATGTGAAACTGCTTAATAATAATAATAATAAGTTTTGTTGTGACAATTTCATTCTTTCAGTCTTCATCACTTCCTTTACAAAGACTTTTGTCTAACAGAGATAATTGTTGTAAGATGATTTAAAATGAAGACTGAGCAAAGCCACAGCACGTTGTGGCAGTTAGCTGTTAGCGTAGCCTCAGCAGCTCCACTCCTCTCGGCCTGGAGCCCCAGAGAGACGCTACAGCTAGTTAGTGATTAGGGCCGACTCTCGGAGGGCCACTTGAAAATCAGTTAACTTTCCCCTCAGAGGCCTATACTAACTCACATTAGCATTTAGCACACCCATTAGCGTCAACACATACTCTAGCGTTAGTACTGCGCCAACTGACAGTTAAAGGCCCCTGTGGGGCTATTTACAGAGTCTCCAGACAGAGAGAGAGACTGACAGAGTGAACAAGTGACTGTAGCAGTTTGTGCATTAAAGCTGTACAGTGAGTCACCGAGGAAGTTAATGGCTCCGTAGCTAAATAACAAACACATTAGCAGTTGCAGCACAGACATGTTGACAGGCTGACAGCTGACAAGCAGCTGCTCCTCCGCTCTGTAGGGGCTTTTTGACAGAACAGTCGTAGGAACAAGGACTCCCATGGGTTGGAACCAAGTATTGACTAATTGATGATTATTTACTAAATGTATTTTGCATGCTCTAATTTACAGCGAGACTGTGGATTAAACAGACGCTGTAATCAAAGCTACTAAAGTGAGTCATAGCTCGAGACTTTGGCCAGTTTTGGGGGTCAGGAGGAACCAAGAACTGAATTTTACACCAAATACAGGTTATTGCGCTTAGGATGCCCACAAGGAAAACATATCTCTGTTCCAGAGAGGACAATAAAATGCAATACTTCACAAAAAACTGTTCCCCCGACCAGCTTATGCCAGTGCTGTAAATGTGAATAAAAATGTGGTATTTAAAAGCTGTGTTTTTCTTTTTCTTTACGGCTTTACATTGAGTGATAACACTGAAATCAATGCAAAACAAAGTAAAAATGAGACACATACAAACTCAGAATTTGGAGTGGAGCCAAAACTGATTCCCATATGCTCATGCTGCTATTTACCACAGCTCCCCGACCAACACACTAATCACATTAATCATCTGTTTGTTTTAAAACATCATCAGGGACATTCACACACAGATTTGCACACACATAAACAAAACACACGCACACTCATGCACTTGCATGTGCACACTTGTGCCTTTAGAAGTACACAGTGGTGCACTTGATGGGTACAAGAGGGAGGAGAGCCAAATTAACTCCCATGCACTAATAACTAAGCTCTCTAATGGAGGCATACTCAGCACATTTGTGTTTGTGCACAGATTTATGATACACACAAATATGAATGCACTGACAAAGAGTATTAACTGACAGAGGGTGTAAACATAAAAAAGCCTCATGGGTACACTCTTCAGTCTGCTGTGAGAAACACTGTTTTAACAATATTCGTATATGACTTTTGTGCCATGTACTCTCATATGCTATTCTGCAGGTGTATCCAAGGTTGTATTTATCATCATCACTGCAAGTGATGAGGTGAAAAATTTCAATCAATCAGAAACATATACTGTGCTATACCAAATAGCAAAATGATAACTTTGAAGGTTTTATAGCTTTGAATGAATGTTTAACTGCAGGTAGCATAAAGATAGGAGTTTTTTTAAGTGAAACAAGAGCTATTCCTGCAATCTTTGCCACAAATGTTGGCATAGCAACTAATAAAGAATAACTACTTGAGCTATAAGGGAATTAACAGCACGGCTGGAGCACTTCCTAGTTCAGTCTCTTCAGCTTTTGAACACTTCTTAAAAGTGTTTTGCATGAATAAAAGCTTTAGAGTCAACAGGATGGATTGCTGTTCATATAGTCGACTAGATGGCACAGTGCTCCAAAATGTTAATCACAATTCAGTGATATAATAAACTCTAACTCACTCGCTTTCTCTCTGTTTGTGTGTGTGTGTATTACTTGGGTGGAGGGGCCAGTGTGTGCTCAGCTTAGGCACCATGGGGGACATTGCCAGGAGGGGCACAGAGGGGTTGGGTGACTTAAATGGAGAAAAATCCAATAATTGTATCCGTCCAGAGGGAGGGCGAGCTTTTAGGGAGGGGAGCGTCCTGTTATTACTCTTTCTTTTTTCTTTCTCTCTTTCATTTTATCCCCTAATTCTAGGGTGAAGGGGGTAACCTAAGAAAGGGAGGGAACGGACTGGAGAGACATGAGGGTTACAGACTGAGCTTGCTGTTAAAGTATGTCCTTGTAATTAGCTGAGTATTAGCAATGGTGACAATGCAAGAGCACTGGGCAGGGAAGCACCCTTTAACGCTCTACTCATTTCCTGAACTTAATCCCCACCGCTTACTGGTAATAGTGCACACGTGCACACGCATCTAGACACGCACTCACACACACACACATACTCTCCCTCTCTCACTCTCTTTCAGTCATGCACAAATTCACATAATCAACTGCTGGCTATAATGGGAGAGGACTCCCTGAGCAAAGCTACACCCAACAGCTCACCTTCAATCCCAATTGTGCTCAAAGTCATAATGGTGCTTTACTGCAGGGAATTTCAGCCCCCATGTGCATGCGCATGTGTGTGTGTGCGTGTTTGTGTGTGTTCGTCTTTGTGCATGCACGTAAACACTGAATGTCTGCATCTGCACATTAGCATCAAGTTGCGCTCATAAGTAGAGTGGTGATTGTTTATTTCTCGGATGTCAAGAAGCCTCCAACACCCAGCAGTACTTCAGGCAAGTCCCTGTTTCTTGTTTCCTCCAGTGAACGGATGGAGGAGACAAGGCTACAGAAGCGAAAATCAATTACTTACAATTAAGTCAACCGGCAACTCTTTCAATGTGCCCTCAAGCCACTCAAGTCTTGCTTACACTACCTCCAACCCCCACTCCTACACCACCAAGTGACACAAACACAACGCGCACTGCAAGCCACATCCACTTAGTCTACTGTGTGATGGTCGTTTTGTATTTAGTGGTTAAATTATAGACTTAGAAACAATTATTGCGGCAATGGCTAAATATGCAGTTAAGCAACGTTTCAATCTGTCATTTTATCCAGCTGTAAAGACCAAACAAAGGAATCAAGCATCAAACGAAATGGAATTTAATTGTGCCTGTTACGATTCACTTCTTTGCAACATGTTAAGAAACTTTCTTAATGTCTATCCTAAATGTTTCCTCCACTTTTATAATTATAAGAAACAAAAAATCACTCCATTTAAAGCACACAAATTAAATATTGAAAAAAAAAATCTGAGGTAAACTCTTCTGTCACAGACCTGAAGCTACCGGCAACCTCCACCTGTGCAGACTGCATGGCTATAGTCACATTTAATCAACCCTCCAACTGAATGTACTGCTTTGTGCATTAGGAACAATGTACCATAAAAAAGAAAGGAAGGATAAATAGAGAGTCCAGTTGGGTTACCTGCATGACTAATTTGATGTAACTCAAGCAGTAGAATTTCTTCATGTATTAAAAACTCCACCACTGACACTGCTAATGACATTTTAAACTTAAAAACTACTTACAAATAAGTTACCTTATGATACTGTAAGAGTGTGTGTGTGTGTATTTTAGTGCTATTAACCTCCTTCAAAATGCCACATACCCCTTTTGGGGTGCTGTATGACAATGAGTGAGTAAATGATATAAATAAATGTCTTTTACTTTAGCATGGGTCAGTACTGACTTATGAGAGTGAATTGAGGTGTGTATTATCATCACCACGTACAATGATAACTGAAAAGTGGCATTAAGAAAATAATAACAAATTGCTGGCAAAGGAGCAATTACTGTAACAGCAGCTCTGGGGAATAAGAAAGAATGAGAATATGGGCATGGACCAATTTCATTTGACTGTAAGAGAGCTTGTGTTGCATTGTCGTGTTTCACATTGATTTTTGTTCCATTAGCTTAAATAAAAATCATAAGAGACACCTGAGCTCAGTCCAAAGCACACCAGTAGAAAACCATTTCTATAGAGAGCATGTTATAAACAGCGCAGAGGGGGACCACAAACCTTGTCATTGACACAACTGTCTGAGTGAACGTGTGTCTGTGTGTGTGTGTCTGTGCATGTGTGTGTATGCCTGCCAGCTCCCAGTCTAGCGCTATTGTCTAACAAGGTCTAATTAGCACTATGGCACAATGAATTAGCATAATTATGCAAACAGGGCTTCGCTAAAGGCTTGGCACAAGGGGAGGCTACGGGGGGCACCTATTACAACACACACACATACACACACGTGCACAAGCATGCATGCACATGCAGCCACACACAGTCCCTAAGAACACTTAGACTCTACATGCAACAACACATTAAACACACATACATGACTGGGATAGATCTACTGGATACAGAAGACAGACAGACACACACACACCTGCACACACGGCACAGTGATGATTGGCTGTTATATGCCAACATTTTCTTCACCAAAGCTTACCCACGTCACAATCAGTGCATATACCATCATGACAAACATCAGCCAGACAAACAGAAATGACCAGCTAACACACACACACACAAACACAATACCCTCCCTCATGACACTCAAACATTCTGGGCTTATAGTATTTACCAGCGGGGTGATAGGTGAAGTCTGTGGGAGATAATAGGGATGACTGAGAGGCTGAAAGGCTAGTAGCCATTCAGACAATGACAGCTGTAGTGAAGAAGGCTCTGTTTGGCCTTTCACTAGGATGCTTGGCTCTTGATTACAAACATGCACACAAAGACACACAAATGCAGGAGGAGGGAAAGCATTGCTCTAAATGTCACTGAGCTTGATGACTTCTATGGCTTCCAGTGGACAATTACAAACATTAAAACATGCAGCAAAGACAATGTATTCCTGTTTGCGTGTGTATGGGCACACCAGTCTATCACTGTGACCTTTGCCTGCAATGTGAACCCGACAAGTAACCCCACAGCCCAACAAGCCCTCTTATCAAAAGCCTTGCAATGTCAACAAGCTCTACCCTCTCCAACACACAGACACACATATGCACATACCTCTTCTGATGCATTCTTAGTCACCCTACCCCAAGGGCCTGTATTGTGTTCCAAAATCCTGACCCCTAGCAGGAAACAAGCACCCCTAAAACCCCAAACAACGCCTGCACAAAGCTCCCTTACAATTACAAGCCTCCTCTCTCAGCTAAAGGACCAGGAGGGTCAGAAGTTCAGAGTTCAGATAGCTCAGAGTGATCAAGACTCGTCTGAAATGTAAATGACCTTTGAATGACCACCAGAGGGGGTAATTTCTATGTGATACCTCATCACGTGCAAATACAAACAAAAAGAACAACAATATAATGACAAATTCTTTAGAACGAAGTCACAGCAACTTCGTTGCTTGTTTCAATATGCAAAACAAATCTAAAAAAATAAATTAAGCTCTTGCACCAACACTGAAATATCCTGCAACAAGCTATGTACAGATTAGCTAAATATACAATAATATTGTTTCATCAGTTCAAATTGCAAAGGTTTTCCCCATTGAGAAGAATGCAGAGTTTGCATGAATCCTGGTTTCCCTAACTACTTTCTCCCTCTGTGATTATGATGAGGAGTGTGAGTTTCCTCTAAACTGTAGACCTTATTTAGACTGCCAAGTTCCTTTGTAGAAAATGATATACATAAAATAATTGGTTAAAGATTATGTCAGTACTCTGGACCAAACCAGATATGTAGCTTCATTTGAACTTGAATCTCTGCAAAAGTAATACAATGCTTATTAAAGTTGGTCAAAAGTGTCCTGATGTTCCAGAGACATGACACCAGCTCAACATACACTCCATTTCTTTAAACGTCTTCATTGAGACTCGTTGCTTTCTCCTCTGGACTTGAAATGAAACCATTGACTCCAGCTTATCGTCACCTTAAGAAACAACATATTGTTCACATACGCGCACAGTGGTGGGACAAACACAATAACCGGCAGAGAGGCTCATGCTGAGAGGGGGTAGCAATTTTAAGCTGAGTCCACACATTTTGGAGGCAGTGAGCTAATCCAGCCAGGCTTTTTAGCCTGCTATTCAGGAGGACAAGGACCTCGAGGATTTGGGCTTGTCCACACCTCAGGGGTGGAGGATTATAAAGGTAGCAGGAAAGGTGGAGAGGGTGTGATGGTGGGCAATGTGAATGCGTTTATTAGCACGACTGTGTAGATTTTTGCACACATAAGTGTGTGGCTTTGTGAAGAGTGCCCATAACTATGTATGTGTGTGCATTTGTGTATTAAGAGGAGAATCTCTCTGACTCCCACCCCCAAAAATATACCCCTGAGCTCTGACAGGGTCACCTCTGAGCCTTTCAGAGCCTCCTCTCAACCAGTCCTAATTGATCTCACGCATTACTAGTCCCAAACATGGGATGGAGAACAGGAGGGAGATGGCTGGCTCATTGTCTGCGGAATGAGGTCCCCTTTGCTTGTGGCCCTCCAATCCTTACACACACACACATGCACACATGCAGACACGCACACACACGCACACACGTACTCACTCCACCTCTGGCATGCCCACCCACCATCTCCCCCTTTCTCCTCCTCTATGCTCTCATCTCCGGCTGTGCTAATCCACCAGCCAAGTCAGGAACTCAGTTACCCATCTGGCCAAGCATGACTCCAGCTGGGAGGAAAGACGGATGGAGGGGTGGAGGGAGGAAAGTGGAGAAAGGGTAAGAAGGGCTAAATTGAGAACAAGGGATGAGGGGGTATATTGTAGACATGCCTGGAGATGAGGGAAGAGAAATGGGGGAGGATATCTTAATCAGCTACTTCATAGTAGAGGAGGAAAGAGCTGCTGAATACCACAAGGCAAAAACATGAAGACCTCTTCTTTATCTACCTACAAAGAAAAAAAGTATTGATCCTATGGTCTCAATGTAGAGAAAAAAGATTATCAATTCTAGCAGGTTGGAATGAGAGCTGCCACTGAGCTCAGTCATGACTTACATAGTCTGATCCCAGTGTGCGGTGAAGTAGCCTCCAGGCTTGGCCTTCACCTCTGACCCTGGCTCCTGTGGAGCCATCTGGCTGGTTAACTCTTACCCATGGCTTTCATCATAACCAATCACATGGCTGCAAAGATGGGTAGGATGAAGTTCTAAATGAATCCAAAGTGATTGCACCTAAGTATATTGACAGTCGAGCAATACACATACTGTACTGCTTTAACACATTTGTTGCTCTTGTTTCTAACTTCCATTCGTCTGAATGTTGCAATTTTTTGACTAAGTCACTGATCAAATATCATGGTAAACACAAAATGCAGATACAACAATATCAACTTTACCTTACAAGGTCTAGATGAAATACCTCTTTTATTGATTTTACTTTTACTCAGCCAAAGCTTCTCAAATGCTTTACTGAACGAAGGTCAGACTCAAGTTGTGCTTCAAATGATGCTGCTCCACTCCATATCATAAAGTATGTGCAAATGCCTGTTTGAGTCATACGTTTTCCAAGCTCCCAAACCACTCATCACTGTCTACTGAAGCAATAAGAAGACTGCAATACACTTTCCTTCTAAAGGACATTTGAAGGTAGTTGGGAGGAATGAGTACATGATAAACCGCTGCAAAGGCCACACAAGAGACGGACTCCCATTCACAGAGATAGAATCAAACCACCTGCATCAAACCATCAATCAAACACTCACAGCACGAATGAAGCAAATCCAAAGTTGTTGTGTGTGTGTGTGTGTGTGTGTGTGTGTGTGTGTGTGTCACAGATAAAAGCCAGGGAGCGGTGTTAGTGAAATGAACTCCATTGTGAACATTATCCTACATACACTTTGATAAAACACGCAAAACTGACTTTAAGTAGTAAGATGAAATGTGTACTTACAGACATTACCAGTGTTGTCAAAACTGTTGAGCACTTCATTAACTCTGAGAGGCCCCAGGCTATCCCTGAGAGACACAGAAATACATAGTTACAGAGGAAGAGCACCGTATAGTGTATTACCTTTTCTTTTTACAACAGAGAGACAAAAGAAATAGATTGTAAATATACAATACTGTCCAATATGGTCCTTAACCCTTCAGGATAAAATCAGCGTTACACTGAATAAACCTGGAACTTGTTCAATACTGACTTTTACCCGATTAAACTGGTGCTGTACTAAAGTGTAATTGTCCCTAGTATAAACTGCTTATTCTTTGCCAGCATGAAACTTGAGCCGTATGTGCATCCATTCAAGTGTTCCCACCTGAGTAAGGCACTGTACTCTGGAAAGTAGACACTTCTGTACTCCACCCACTGGTCATCTGAGGTATCACTGGGGTCTTGGGTCACAAGCCTTTTCCTGCTGAAGAGGTCAAATGAGGCAAATCTTCGAACAGACACCTGTTTTACCTCCGGAGTGTCCACCTCCTTCTTACGCAAAACCTGTGAGAGTTTGGAGTGAAAATAAACAGTCAGTAAGTTTTAAATAAAAAAAAAGAGTCCATCACTTAATCATGAAATCTTCTTAAAAGCTTTACAGTCTTGAGAATTGGTCTCATTTTTTGTTTGGTCTGTGGTTTGTTTCAGTTCAACAGACCAAGTCCTTCCTAATAATATGTCATGGAGGAAAAAGACATTTCAAACTAATTTTACATCTCTCATCCTTAATGGACTTGGTTTGGTCTTCAAAAGATACAGCAGTCAACATCAGACATTCATGAATCATTGGTCTCTCAGTATGCCTGTCTGCCTGTCTGTCTGCCTGTCTGCCTGTCTGTCTGTCTGTCATAGATTTATCACTGTGCCAGCAGTAATACAGGACAGACCCACAGCAGAAGGCTTTCCTTGTCAGCCAAGTGTAACATCTGTATCATGACCATGTATGGATAAAAACTAAAAGCCCGTCTTTACCAGCTACTGCTCATGTGTACAAGGTGCTTGTACAGTCACAGTAGGTCCTCTGTGGCCACAGGGAAGAGACTGATTCCAACTGGTGACAAGTTCTCCACTGTACTAGAGTTATAGCATAAGTTGTGAGATATGCTATTATTAGTTATGTTATTTCAATATTACTATTCCACACTGTTTGGACTAGGAATAAATCTTTGGTGATGTACATTGTACAATTCTATGTGTGAGCATGGACAAAATTAGGGAGAAAACATGACAGACATGACTTGTATGACTACAATGTGTTCACCTCACTCATACTGTAGCCAATAATAATGAACCAATGATATTTGAAGCACTGCAAAACCTTAATTTCCTCCATCTATTGATTATTTTCACATATCTGTTGTAGGTAAGGTAAATATAGGCTATGAATTTAAAACTGTATTGGTCCCACACTACAACAAACAATAAAGAGACGATGAACTGCATGTTGAGTTCTGGCGTGTGTTGTGAGAATTAAAGACTCTAATGGAAATAAAATATCTAAAGATGTCCACTGACACATTAAACGCTGACCGTTTAAGATATTTTTAAAACGTGTGCGAATAAAAAGTCTTAAACCAGGACAAACGCCTACGTTTGCTCGTACAACAGTACCTGTCGTAGTAGAGTCCACCTGGCTCGGGCGACATCAGTAGCGTCACAGTTCCCAGATGGGAAGGTGGGGGAATCTGCTGTGCAGGTGTCGTTATTAATATCTTTCCCCAACGGCGAAGCCGGCTCGGTCTTCTCTGCAACACCGGTAGAGTCCCTCTCCATTTTTTTCATCTTCGGAGTCACCGCACGGAATTAAGTCTGTAAACAAACGTCCTGGCTGCAGATCCGTCACAGTTATCGGTAGCAACGTGGCGATAGAAAAATAAGGCTTTTTCTTCTAAACTACACCAACGCAGAAATGCTCACAGAAATCGCTTGACTGTAATCACCTGTTACACCCGCAATGGATGCATGCTACTTCCGTACACTCTCGGCAGTCAAGCCACAACAATGGATTCTCGAACTGACGATGGTCAGTGGTGGCATTCGATTCTCATTGTGACCTCACAGTCACCACGACAAAGGTCCCAACAACGATTTTATTTTGTTCTCTTCCACCTAACACGTTAACACCTTGTAATAAAGTGCAAAAACCTTTACCCGTCATTTTTTCGGTTACCATTTGGCGGCTGCACGTGTCTGAATTTGATTGCTTTAGTCTGGCATTGCCCGCTACGTCATGCGCAGCGGGTTTTATTTATTAAATGATGCACGTGCGTAGAATTTGCTGCTCGCTGCTGTTATCAACGTTTACCAACGTCTGCAGTGATTATTTCAAATAATATAAAAATCTTACAAGTCAAACACCAATGATTATTCGTTGTATGAAGCGTGTTCACTGTCGTGGATGTGACCGACCGGTATCTCGTGTTGACAATTAGCTGCTAAAACCACACAAACACAGCTATTACCAGTTAATTTAGCTGACTGACAGTTATATGTCTGTAATGGCCGTCGCTTCCTGCCTGCTGCGGTTATCGGCTTGTCTCGTTTCACCGCTGCGGCCACGACTGTGGGAGCTCCCCGGTT
>OMNW01000062.1:7006-18444 GCA_900303245.1 Selene dorsalis | reverse complement strand
ACAAACGGATAGCATGGCTCTCCTTGTCCGTCCACCGCTGTTACATGTCGGTAAGGGTGTCCAGCTAACGTTAAAGGTGCTGAGTTCACTCACCTTAGACTCGGTGTAAGGTTACTGGCTGTCGTCGATAACGTCAACTCATTTATTATTTAAAAACATGGTGTCTTTTCACCAGGCTGACAAATCGTGGCTTGTAGTGAGGCGCAGATAAGGGCATAGGGCTGAAATGAGCCTCTTGGGATGTGGCTCAATGAGCTAACAGGAATAAAGTACAGGGATATTTTGCCTCGAACTTTTTCCACCAGCCAGTCAAGATCAGAGTAGTTAAAAATGGCTGAAGTCAAACAGTAATTGTGGCTCTTGTCATTTAGGCTAATATTTTCCGTGCCACTGACAGCCTTCAACTGTTATAGATAGTTTGTGTTTGCCTTGCTGGAATACTAGTGAAATAACATATAGTTCACAGACCTTAGTCTTAGTAGTCTTATGAAAGTCTCTCTATCATCTATAAAGCACTTGTATTTCAGGACACTCCAGACTCATCATATGATCAGCTCACCTGCAGACTTGAGAGGTACAAGGACATGCAGAGGTATTTCTACAGGAGACTGAAGGCAACATACCAAAGGTTCTCCAACATACCTGATTACTCAGTGGTAAGGCCTCTTTCAGATTTTAAACAACTCATTCATATTATTTGAATTATATACATTATTTAAAGAAATCCAATATGATATAATGAAACTAGAGTTGATGCATAACTCTTGTGTCATTATATTCATCATATTTATGACAGAAACTCAAGGTCTTTCTTTTGTCACAGGTCTGTGGCCATCATCATGTGTACTTCATTGAACATGATGGCATCTACAGAATGGACGAAAGACAAAGTAAGCAAAAAGAATATAGCCTAATGACAAATGTTAACTACTTCAGAAATGCCTGCATCTATAACTTAAGAGACATTCCCACTATGGTGAATGACTCAGTTTCCTCTCCTTATTTGTAGGAGATCTGGAGCCAGAGCAGGTGCTAAATCTGGGACAAGTCTCTGGAGTAGAGGAAGAGTCAGGACTTATAAATGGAGAGAAACAGCAGAGGTTTCAGTGGAGTGTCCAGAGAATACGTTTGTCCCCACAGGAAAAGCATCTTGCTGCTACACTAAAAGCTAATCACAGAGAAGAGCCAAGGTGAATCAGAGTACAGTTACGCTATTATTAAAATTATCTTACAGCATTTTTTTTTTGTTTAAAATTTCAAAGTAAGTAAATTAAAGAATAAATGATTGTGCTGTGGCAATCCAGGTGTGTGATTGTGAGACTTGAAAGAAAGATTTCCCCTCCCTTGGGTCATCCACCTATTCTTCTCACCCTGGACAAAGTCTTCACCTTTGGTATGTTTTGAATTGTTTGCACATGTAAAACAAATATGTCTCTGGTAATAATGCACTGGCTAAAATAAAAGTATGTTTTTCTGTCTGAATGTGCACAGAATGGGCCACAGATGAGACCCTTTTTTACACAACTCTGGAGGGTCTGTGTTGCAGCAGAGTATTTCGTCTGGACCTGACCGCCAGTGGAAGCAGAATAACCTCTGTGTATGAGGAAACGCAGCCTGAGTAAGTGCAAGTAATGTGACATCTAAGCTGTCTCTGCTCCCACAACACCTCCTAATTGAAACACTACATTTCCCCAGTGTGTTTGTAGAGGTTGCCCTCTCCAGAGACCGACAGATACTGAGCATTAACTGCAGCAGCAGGACCAGTTCAGAGGTGCTGCTAATTGACACAACAACCAATTTATTGCCTGTCCTGGTTCAGCCACGGCAGAAGGACCTACTGTACCACATTGAGCACTGGAGGGGGTGGATGATCATACTGGCTAATACAGGGCCTGGACAGGAATATCAGGTAGTTTCTATGATGCATTCATAAGCACAATCTCTTTACAGGGTGCATACATTTAACATATTTTACAGTTGTAATGGAGAATTCTGTGCCCGTGAATGTTTTCTAGCTGTCTATGTTGTTTTTTGATTTCACAAGTGAAGACATCTCTCTTTCTGTATGTTCACCAGGTGGTACGAGCTCCTTTATCAGAGCCCTCCATGGTCTCCTGGGTGCCATTGTTTAGTCCTGGCCCTGGCAGTGTTGTCAAAGACATGGATGTGGTTGCAGACCACTGTGTGTTGTCTACAAGAACACCAGCCAATGAACTTTCTCTGACTGTAGTCCCACTGAGCCATTCCCAGAAATCATACTCTGTGCAGGTCTGTTTGTCAGAAAACTCTTTGAATCCTCCTTGTGTCATTTACTGACTTCCTTGCTCATTTGCATGCATATTTTCTTCTTATTGTTTTTACTGTACCTTGCTCTTATATATCCAACTCTTACTCTAATATTCCTATGCTTATTCCAAAGCTCCCCTCCTGGGCTTGTTTCATTGAAACGAAGAAACCGGGCCTGGCAGACCAAAGCAAAGTGTTTGAATTCCTGATCTCATCTCCAGTCCACCCACCGGTGCCCTACTGTCTGTACCCCGAGGATGGGCTTCTTTTATCAGACACTGAAGATCGTCAGTCCACAGAGAAGCAGGGCAATTATACCACCACACACATAGAGGCCTGCAGCGAAGTAAGACCACTTGACATATAAGACACATGCACACGCACCGACACAGTATCAGCAGCAGAGAGGTAAAGATTTTGTATCAAGACTCAAGTGCCCAATGATACAGCTCTTTGGTAACAACTGTAATGGTAATAGTTCAGACCCTGCAATGCATCTCACACACCTACACACATTCAGTGCAGCTAACACATAAAGCAGCCAGGGATGTGTTGCAGAGCTAAGTATCTTGTACCCATCACTGTCTCTCTACCTTTCCTCTACAGGATGGTACCCTGGTGCCAATAACACTGTTTCATGCATTACCTGTAGAGGGTTTGAAGCAGGCGCTACTGTTGGTTCATGTCTATGGAGCTTATGGCAGAGACCTCACCATGGAGTTCTCACCAGAGAAAAGGCTTCTGCTGGAGCAGGGCTGGGTTCTAGCCTACTGCCACATCAGGTATCTTATCGCCTCTTCAGTAGCCTAAAACTTATTTGATTAGCTCAGCATTTTATTTGCTGAGGCGAGACAGGCTTCATCTAAGTAATATTGATTGTTGTATTGATGTTGCGGCAGGAAATGATTTGCTAGGGGTAATTAAGCTAAGAAGTCAAACTTTTGTTATGAGCATTACAGTGAAACCATTCTTTATCTTTATATTTACACTTCCCAGGGGTGGAGGAGAGCGGGGTCTGTCTTGGCACAGACAAGCCCGTGAAGAAGGGAAGCAGAAAGGAGTGGAGGACCTTCAAGCCTGTCTCCAACACCTCTTCTCATTAGGAGTGTCCTCTCCTCCTTTGACTGGCCTTACAGCCTGCAGTGCTGGGGCTGTGCCAGTGGGAGCACTGTGCAACAGACAGCCACACTTGATGCGGGCTGTCACACTGCAAGTAAGATTTTAAGTCACTGTAGATTATAAATAAAGAGAGTAATATAGAGTCTTATGCCCTATCACATGAAATGACACACATCCCAAGTCATTTATTTTCCTGCTTGCAGGCTCCTTTCCTGGATGTGCTGGGAACAATGGAGAACCCTAGTCTGGAGGATAGAGAGGAATGGGGGGATCCTGTAGGGAACCCCAAACAAAGACTCAGCATCTCCTCCTACTGTCCCCTTCACAACATCACTCCACAGGTATGAAAGGAAAGCTGCAGCTGTAACTCTTTTTGCACTGGTTTGAGAGAACTGTGCTATCCTTACTGTGTTACCATTCTTACCCACGATTTCCCCTATTCAGCCCCTATTCAAAAGCTATGTACTTTTGTGATGGTAGATAACATAGTTTATTCAGACTGTGTTGAAAACCCACTTTAAATTCACATGGCCCAGACTTTGTTCCTGAGCCAGAATAAGAATAGCACAGGGTCAGCTAGTGGTTCTCAGGCTTTCTCTGAAATCTGTCCAACAAAAGACCAGAAGCTCTGCCTGTATGACAGCTCACTGAAAAATATAGCTTTGGCCTTTGAAATGTTGATTTAGGGGACACTGGGGATCATTAATTACTAATAACCTTTGCTAAGTAGTGTAATAAAACTGGGTTATCTAACTCATGTGTATGTGTGTGCTTGTGCTCTTGTGCTTGTGTGAGAAAGACCTACCCATCGATGCTGCTAACGGCTTACAGAAGTGATGCCAGGGTCCCTTTGGCTGGTGTCCTCAATTACACTGACCAGCTAAAGAAAGCCATCTCTACACACCTCACCATGAATCCAAAGTCTGGTACGTGCGCACATGCACTCTCACATATTATCACAGCAGTTTAATCCTTTCGTGATCATGTAGATTCTCACTCGTGCACCCATGCATTTCATTGTGCTAATATGTGCTTGAGTACACGTTTCCATGGGTGTGTGTGTTTGTGGAAACATTCCAGTGTAGTTTTTTTCCGCTTGTTCCACATTCTTTAAGATGTAATTTCTGCATCATCAGAGGTTTTAATAGTTCAGGGTCAACTCCCAATAGTAGTGTCAGTGTGCAAGTCTTGAGAGGCAGCAGTAACATATGTATAGCTGTCTGTCTGGGGAAAGTGCTATCACAATTTTAAGTTCATGACCAAAGTATAGCATAGGTCACCTTGTAGTACAGCATGTGTGTCTGAGTGTGTGTCAGCTAATTGCTCTCATATCCCTGTAGATGGGCTCTTTCTCCCTCTCACTCATAATCTGCCTTCACCACATTGGTGGTACTCCTCTTTACACCCCTGTCTCTCACACACACTGCCTCTACTCTTCTTGTTTCAAATGCACATATTATCTCTCTCTTTCACCCTCTCTCACTTTTCTGTTGTTCATACACACAGCATCAGGCAGCTTAAGTGTCTGTGTGTGTGTGTGTATGTGTGTATGTCTCCCTAATCTGTCTTTCTCTGTTCTCCCGAGTCTTTGATAAAGTGCTGATGGCATAGACACATGCAGGCGGGTGGGCAGGCCCATTAGCATGGTAAAGAGATAGTGTATCAGAGCAAGAGATTAGACACCACAGACTGGGAGCTGTCAAGGTCAAGACCGTACTTGTGAAACAGCCAGTACCACAGAGACAGTGAGGGGGGATAATACAGAGGAGGTAAAGAGGAGGGAGGGCAATATCAGATGGGAGCAAGAATGAATGAAAGCAGAATAAAGCGAGTCGAGAGAGAGAGAGAGAGAAGATTTGGGGCCACTGGACAGAGAGAGAAGAGGAAGATCTTCCTCTCCCCCACTCTCCCTTTGACCTCTGTCTCTCTGTCCTCTTCTGTCTTTTAGAATATAAATCAATACCAAACATTGTTTTGAATATCCAACCTGAAGCAAATCACCTTGGGCCAGAAGACTTTGAGGGGATGCTGGAGGAGGTAATATACTCTTAAAAGGATCTGTAATTCTGTACAAGTTGAGCTTTCCACATTTGTGAAGTAATTTTGCTTGTCATCAGCATATCCAGGCTCTTTATCGTACACTCGCCTCATTTCACTCACCTTCCAATAGAGATGGGAACAGAGTAAGAAATTTGATCTCTGTCTTTTCTCCCCAACACAGGAAGCCCTGAACATGGCATTTCTATACACAGAGCTGGGTCTGAATCCTGCTCGGCCTCATCGCAAGAGGAAGAGATAGCAAGACTATCATGAAGCAGTCAAACAGCCCTGATCCAAACATGTACCATCACAGCTACAACAGCTATGTCATCACAATGGTCCCAGTGGAAGAGAAGACAATATCAACAGGAAATAGATTGGCAGTGGTCCTCTTTATTAGATGACAGATATCCCTGACAGAGGACATTCAGAAGAACAATCTTTCTCTCCTATGACACTGTAATGACTGGATACCATTGATGGTCCATATTAGCACTTATAAAGTATGTCCATGGCCCCCAAGTAGCAGGCCTTCTCAGAAATGTAGCACTGTTCGGGGTGGCTGGGATTAAACCGAGTGTGGGTGGAGTACTGGATCACCAAACCCTCCCCTGCTTCTGTCTGGATGTGAGACTTTTGCATCACCTTGCCATCGTTGGCAGAGTTTGTGCTCATCAGCACCTTCAGCTGGTCTGGTAACTCATTAATGGAGGAGAGATCTGTGACAACAGATTTGTGACCAAAGTTGAGCACCATGAGGAACGCTTGGTTAAGCCCGTCAAGCTCTCTGAGGTAAGAGAAGATACTGGCATCAGAGTGGACGTAGCAGAACCATCCACGGTGAAGAGGGAGCTCTGACTGACGCAGCGTGTTGAGGACACGGTACTGAGCCAGAACAGAACTTTCATCTTTCTTCTGGACCTAGAAGACAAAGAGCAGCAAGGGGATGTGATGTAAAATAAGATCAACACAACACAACCTCCATCTCTACAAGAGCTACGTACCTCCACATTAACACTGATGTAGTCGGGGTGTACAGGCAGCCAGGTACTGTTGGTTTTGTTGTTGAAGCCTGCATTCATGTCACCACTCCACTGCATTGGTGATCGCTGAGGGTCCCGACTGGCACTCTGCAGTGAAACAACACATGATTTTGGCATTTCAGCTTCTTCTGACAAAGTGCAATTTGAGAGTGACTATACTTTAATACACTTTAATCTATGTACATTTAGTCACCAATTTATTGGTTACACCAAGATAAATGTGATGCAGTCTAAAATGAACAAACAGACAATAAACACCACCTCATGGAGGTATATATGCCACTATTGTATTGTCTACACACATTTTGTTCAATTTATGCCCTGATGTCACTGTCAGATCTACAGTATTGAAATGTTTGGTTTCAGTGTGTGCACAGTACTGACTGAATTGTATTTGCCAGCAGGGTCCTGTATCTGACTGTCTGTGACATTAATGTTCTCCATGCCGATTTCCTCGCCATAGTAGGTGGTGGGCGTGCCTGGAAGGGTCAGCAGCAGCATGTTGATGACACGAATATAGTCCTGACCAGCACTGGAGGCAATTCGAGGCTTGTCATGGTTTCCAACCTGGTAACAGTAGCAGTAAGAAAAATACAAGAGACAGGGGAGAGGTGAGTAAGATGGGTTCAAGGAAGAAGGCAGGGTGAAAAGGGTTGGAGGGTAAACTGAAGTTGAAAAGTGAGGGAGAAGCCTGAGACTGGGGGAAATGGGGAGACAGTACACATGGTGACTCACCACCCAGTTGGGCCAATGTCCCTTTGGCATGTTTGCCATCCAGAGGTGAACCAGATGTTGAACCCATGTGCCACTGGTGTTCTGAGGCAGGTCCAGCAGGTAAAAGTTGAAGGGAAAGTCACTTTCCTTAACCAGCGGGGTGCCGTAGTACATCATGGTCTTGTCCACCTCATGGTAATCATATGACTCCGTCACCATGAATCTGGAGTGCAGCAAAAACTTATATTATGTATGAAAACATGCAAATTGATCCTCAACCAAGTTTGGCAGCACATCGTTTTGAGACATAATGTGTAGCAGTGAATTAAGGAGAACATTATCAGTCTTAGTGATGAACTTAACATTTCTGTACACTGTATAATACCTGTATCTGCCAGGCTCACGGCTGTAAGTGTCCATCACTGCCCTCCAGTCCCTCAGCAGGTCATGCAAGCCCAGCTGGCTGGTGGTGTAGTCATGGTGAAGGTCCCACTCTGAAGTTACAGACTCCTGGAGTTAAGTGGATATAAAGAAATATGAGGAAATGCAACTATTATCGGCTCTCTGGCCTGCTGGGCTGCCAGCTTAAGTGTTACAGTCAGATTTTACATTTAGCTAACACAGGAGAGTGGTGGTTCATTTATAGTAAAGATTCCTCCCTGAGATCATCACCTCCAGTGCATTAGCAGAGCTCAATGGTGTTTTTCTCTGCCCACTGAGAGTTAGGAGAGGCTGGCTGTAAATGTATTCCTTTGTAAAGCCAAATTACAGGATGCAGTGACAGGGCAAGTGGTTGAAAATGAGTAGAAAGCAGATACAAAGAGTGGAGGCTAAGTGATAAAACAATTTGGGCTCAGTAATCCAGGAGTACAAAGGAATGTCAAAAAAATGGTTTGTGCTAATTTTATTGATGCATGTGATGTCAGATAAAAAAACGAGGAGAGAAAACACTGAAAAAGGGGCAAATATATCAACAATGTTATACCTATGGGGAATTTTGACCTTTTGCAACCACAAACAAGTGCTAAGAACTAGGTTAATGAGTTCAGGACACAGGGACAACACATTAACTCCACTCAGGAAGGACAAGGCAATAAATCTACTCATGGACATTGTTACTGAGGCAGCAGTACAAACCACTGAGCTGACATGCTGTCACATGAACGCACCGTTCAGCCAGCTGCCAGTAAAGTCTGTCTCAATTTAAAGCTACAACTGGCTGTAAACCACTAAAGCAATAATAACAGAGATTATGGCTGAGGGATGACTGGCTGAATCATATACAAACTCTGTGGTTAAAAATACATTTCAATAACTCAATACACATACAAATGTGACTGTATATCAATGATGTGGTTCCATAGTTTTGTAAATACATAAGGATCTCTGTGTAGGGCCTAAAAGTGACTTATTCTGCTGCAACATCACCATAAAGCACAGCTTTGTGCGGCTTATTGCTTAAAAATAGAAGTCGGTGAATTTGGGTGCTGCAGCAGTGAATATACCTCTCAGTCAACAGTAAGTAGACAGTCTCAGTATTATAGTGTTATTCTGCAGTGGTAAGTAAATCCCAGTGATTTGCTAATCCACCCAAATATGCCTCTTTTCTACTAATCTTTCCTCTGTGAGAAATAACTTCAGTCTCTATGGAACAAAAAGTCTTTCTTGGTGAGCTTAACTCTGCATGAATTGTGACCTCTTTGAATTCCCAGAACAGTGTTTTCTCCAGAGGAGCGCTGGGTGACCTGGCATTCAAACCACAGATAAATGATGAACGATGTATCATGTACAGCGAGGACTCTCCCACTCAGCTCTTGATTGTGTTTGTTCTACTAGCTCCGCCAGAAAGCACTGCTTCACCGGAGCTGCTTCTGCCCACAGTGTTGCTTTTATCCCTCAGATCATTAACATCTGGACTCTGACATCTCACACATTGTATAATTCAGTTAAATCATATTAATTATATAACTGAGTGTTAGAGCTGAGATTGTTAACTGAGCTGAACTTTGATCCCTTGAGTTCTGAGAAAGAAGAGCAACAGCAAAACTGAATGTCCTTCAAGCTTCCAGCCTAAAAAATGAAATAGAAATACCTGACTGAGCAGACCTTCTGAATATTGATAACCTTTATATTATTAAAAACAAAACCGTACCAAGTTTATCAGTAACATCAGGCCAATGTGAGGACAAAGAGCTGCTATAGGACTAAGTTGGCAGACAGTACTTCCTGTCCCGACCAGGGACCATTAGAGACGTTCAATAGCAGCTTTACTGAACTGAAGAGGTGACACTTACTGGTGGCTTGTTTGGGTCGACCTGTGGTTCATCCCTCAAGTGCGCAGCCTCCAGGATGTGCTTCACCGCATCCATCCTGAACCCATCCACTCCTTTGCTCAGCCAGAAATGAATAATATCCTGAAATAAAATAATAAATATGAATTCATTAAAAACAAAATATGATGTCTGCAATATGAATCAGAGAATGTGAATTACTCCTTAGCAGTAAAGTGTTGTTGATTTTGGAAAACTGATGTAGAGCTTCCTGTTCCTTCTGTTATACTTGGTGTTGTTTTTAACATCAGTTAAAACAACGATTAACAGGTCTAAGTTAATGTCTTACCAGTTACAGCCATCACACATTACTGCTGTGGTACAAAACAGATTAGAGCAACAGTGACATGGATCGTAGTGTGATATACAATTGTGAGTCACTGAAAAACAAGCACTGTCAGAGCTGAGTCAGTAGCAGAGGTAATGTGTGTGAGGCGTGTGAGGAAGAGCAGTGTGTGATCATGTAATCTCACAGTGATCTCTTGGCGGACGTGTGGGTTTCTGAAGTTCAGGTCTGGTTGCTCCTTGAGGAACTGGTGCAGGTAACATTGTCCTCTGACTTCATCATAGGTCCATGACGAGTTCCCAAAAACACTCACCTGAGAGACAGGAGGGGGGAAACAGAGGATTAAGAACAGATGCCATTAAGAAACTGACGATGAGATCTGGACTTTTTCAGCGTCTCTCCAGACTAATTAACCTTTTTCCTGATTCCAGTAACATCACAGATAGAGGGTCAATGAAAATGCACGCAAAGTAAATACTAACCCAGTTATTAGGTCTTGGTGCAGTTTCGTTGCAGTCCACCCAGACATAGTAATCCTCATAGTGGGGATCTCTCACCCGGCTCAAGTTAAACCAGCGATGTCTGTCACTGGTGTGATTGGGAATGAAATCCATGATCAGCTTCAAACCTGGTGGAAACAAAGATTAGTATCGGTCCCTCTGCCATCGAGCTAAACTCTTCTCCCATCACCCACTACCCAATACTTGCTAAAAAAGTCAACACCTTTGCTGTGCATCTCAGCCAGCAGCTCTTCAAAGTCGTGCATGGTTCCAAAGAGGGGGTCGATGGCCCGGAAATCCTCCACATCATAGCCAAAGTCTTTCATGGGAGAGCGGTAGAAAGGACTGATCCAAACCGACTTGATGTTCAGGTACTGGAAGTGATCCAGCTGTTCCTGAATTCCTGCCAGAGCGGAGACGCCACAGTGGTGAATATTAGATACTGGAATACATAGTCCCAAAAATAACCTCACAGACAAACAAGAAAAACCAGTTTCATACTCAACGCGGCTTTATATGTTATAAAGAAGAAGAGAGAGGAAAATCTGAGAATTTTCCTTAAATACTGAAAAGCTGTGATGCACCATTAGGTTATAAGACAGCACTGTCAATCCACTCTCAAAAAGCACAGTGTTGTGTGGTTTCATTTACATAACAAAGAACTCCTGAATATAACATGTAATGAATTTTCAGTTGTCATGGGTGTGAGGCAGAGCTGAACTTGAACCCAAACCTTCACAGGGGCCCTGTAGCATTGTGTCTAATCATTGTAGGACATGTTACAAGTTTAAGTTTCCTCATGCAGAACTGCTATTCTAAAAACAAAAAATACAAGAGTATCAGCATTAAAAATCATTAGATCTCACAGAATCTACTATTTTACTGTAGTAGGCAATAATTATTGATGCATCCATTCACCCAGGCCTAATCCTTATACACTTTATATATAGGCTATAATTCACTCTAATAACACATCATAAGATTAGATTTGTATTAATAATATGAATCTGTACAGTGAAAAGCTTTAGAGTAAAAGTAGAGAACATTTCCCTCCAAAGTGAAAAAGTTTAAAATAGTCTTTACATCACACCTCCTCCTTACTTTTTATGGAGCTGAACTG
>OMNW01000060.1:76511-98751 GCA_900303245.1 Selene dorsalis | reverse complement strand
TGCTGTGACTTTCCTAATGTTCTCCAGCAGCTTCTGTCTCTCCCTCTGAGGCACACACACTGCAACAGCAATAATGAGCAACAAAGACAGTCAGCAGTTCCTCAGCAAATGCCCGTGAGCTCACTGCTTATGTGTGGTGGTCATCAGAAGCTGTAAACACACACACACACACACAGCAGCAGCAGCAGCAGCAGCAGCAGACCCATGCCCCGGCCACAGAGCTCTGTCCTGCCCCGGGGGCTGGAGCTGCAGCTCGGCTTCAACAGCTGTGTCCAGCTGCGCTACAGGGAGACACTGGGCGCTTTGTTCGCCCCCCCACACACATAGACACACACATACACACACACACACACACACACAGGGGAAGGCAGAAGGATAACAAGCGCTTCAACCCATAGTTTAATTTCCACAAAGGTTAACGGCCGGGAGCCTGTGCCAGCCAGGGTCCCTGCAGGGGGGGTTTCTCCAGAGGCGAGCCGACCTGAGGAGCAGCGGCGGCGGGCAGACAGGGAGCAGCGGGACGGGCTCAAGAGCCACAGCCAACCAGGATGTGTGGAAAATTTGAAAAGCGCTGAGGCAACGCTGTCCAAGCCGAGCAGGCAACATCTCACACACTCAGCATGAGAAACGCAGGGCTTCACATCCCTCTCCCTCTCCCTCTCCAGCCCCGTGTCTGTGTTTCACCGGCACTGGAGATATAAAAGAAAACCGCTGAGATAAAGCTGCGTTAGCGTTTCGGCTCCATCAGCAACAAAACATCGACAGCTGCGAAGGAGCCCTGCGTGCAGGAAGGAGAGCGCCGGGTAATCACGGCTCACTCAGGAAACAGCAACAAAAGACAGGAGCGGAGAGAGAAAGAAACCACAGGCAGGAGCGTGCTTTTCTCTCGGGGGAGGCTGCATGTAACGACACCTCTGGGAGACGATTAACAACTAATTCGCGGTGGTACTTACTCAGATGAACCGGTTCCGCTCGGTCCACTGGAGGATATCGCCGGTCGGGTCTTCCGGCTGTGTGTCGGGCGGGATCTGCGCTATGGAGACTCGAGAGCTCTGAGCCTCGAGGACTGAACGTAAACCGTGGCTTGCGTCATTTCACCAGGATGCCACTATTGCGCGCAGCAATGCAGCCATCTTGCTGAGGAGTGCCCCACCAACTCACCAATCAGTGCTGCTGGTGCTGGACCCAGGCAGCCTGCCTGCCTGCCTGCCCTCTTTATTTTGGTCCAGCACTGACAGTGATCCACCATGACCCACTGTGTTTTAATTTTTTTAACCCCCCCCCATCATGAAACATATCACTTTTACCCAGCAGTGGAAAGTTACCAAGTAGCTACACTAAAGTATCCCTCTTATGACCTGTTGTATTCAAATTTAACTCAGTGCTGTAATAAAAATATGAAAACTATATTCACTCACTCGGGAACTTGTATGTCCAAAATGAAAGTCAATCAGTATGATGTGTTATCAAATAACTACTGTCGTTATTCCTTGTGTAGATGTTTCTGGAGATATATATATATCTATATCTATATCTATATCTATATCTATATATATATAAATTTGGTTAACGCAGGAATTTAATTGTGAACGGATATTGCTATTTTTACTTACTTAAAAGATGAGAGTGTGTCCCCCACCACAGCCTTCTGTGTGACAGTAATGCTATGGTGCACCCTGAGTATTTTCCAATTACAGATCTAAGTTGTGTTGACTCAACTGATTTTATGTGGGTGTGTCTGCCCACTTTTTATAGAAACGTCTCTTGGAGAAAAAAAAATCCTTCATCTTTATTTAGCAATTCAGTTTTCTTGAAAAGTTTTTTCTTATTTCCACTGACGATCCACAGGTGTAACATGTGCTCACTGATCTGAGTGCATTTGCAGCATAACAAAGAAGGTGTAACACTCAAGGTTCAGTCAGAGAAAAATTTTCTTAAACTCATCCAAATACAGTAAACTAACCAAAACTGATACATCTCTTCTTAAATTCCAACATTTAAATCAAATACCTGTCTCCAAACAGGACAAACTCAAAGATTCAAGCCAGTCTTCCCCATTTCCCTTCAATTTTTATTTAATTTCATCAAGTCATTTATTGGCATTTTTTTCTACTCCTTTCATTCGGTCAGCAGCTACAGCATCAACAGACAGATCATATAGCGCCCTCCCGTGGCGATCTGTGGGTGTGTAGTCCCACTACGCTCCTGAGGGTGTGTCTGCTCCAGAACGAGAACCTGAGCGAACAGCGCTATATTGTTGCAGTCAATACATCTTAATACATATTTACACTGACAGATGACTTCATATACCTCCAGAGAGATTATTTTGGTGTTGAGTTTTCTACCATAAAGCCATAAAAAGATCCTGCAGCTTATTTAATGTCACTGATCATCACGTGAATCAAGTCTTTTAACTCACATCAATGTGTACATATGATTAGGTCCAAGACCATAAAAACAGAAAATGTATCATTACAAATAATAATAACATTTAAATAAAATTGGTCAATGGATTAATTAGTCAGAACGTAGTTGTTGAACCAGCAATCGTTTGAACAAAAGGAGTCAAAAATGCATAGAGAACAACAATGCGAGAAGTAATTTGAACTGGAAAGTCAGACACTGTTACACACAGTCTGGTCCATGCCGTTCATTAGGTTTTGTTATGACAGATTAACAGAAACTGCATGAGAAAGTGAGGTAAGAACACTGGTCTCTCATTCATCATCTACGGTCCAGTGATACAGTATGTTTGTTGCCTTGGCACATCGTACCATCTACAGAGGGCGAGAGGAAAAACAGCCATGAGCGGCATTTCCCCAGCTTCCTCTGTGTTGATCAGTTTGAGGCTGGTGTGGAGATGCATTTCCCTGTGGGGCTCTTCCCCATGGTGTGATCAAACCACAGTCACAGGGTACGTCACACCCCATGACTGTCAGAGCTCATCCTTCTCCATCTGCTGGAAAGCCTCCAAGTCTTCCCGCCAATCAGCCAGCAGTTCATCCACTGATTGGCTACTTGAGTCCGTGTTGCCCTCGGGCTGCTCTCTCCTGTCAGAGTCTCTCTCCTCTTTAGGCTGAGCCAAATCAGACTCTGCCTCTGCAGGACTAGCTTCCTCTTCCGGTGGACTAACGTCTTCAGCAGGACTTGTTTCTTCATCTGCACGACGGATTGCCTCCTGTGAAGGGGTGACCTCCTCTGAAACCGATTCTTCCTGCTCCACGGTGCTCATTTGTGATTGGGTGGTAGGCTCAAAGGAGGTGGGAGTCGTGGCCTCGGTTAAGCAGTCCTCCCCCGCTTCTTCTTGCGTGTCCACACCTGAAAAGGAAGCAGGGGCATAAGACTGAGTAGATCTGTGCAGAAAGATGTGCAGGACACACACATACACACACGCTTACACACACACAAACAAAGCTCTTTTCCTCCTCTTCAGTCAGTAATCCATACAACATGCCTCCTGGTAGCCATTCTCGGTCAAAAATAGAACAGTTTTCATCGAGAGGCTGTCAACCATAACAGCATGATGCTGATGGTGAGTCATGTTTCCCGCAGGATAAAGTCTTTCTCACATAGCTGCACAACCGAACTAAGAGTCAACTGAGGAAAGAAATCTGGCAAAAACTTGTATGGTGAACTTTGCATGGAAGTGGTAAGAAAAAAAATGCTCCTCAATCTGTTATAGTTTCTAAAAATGGAGCTGCTGTGTTCAGGAACTTGTTTGTGCTTTTTCTTACACAGTCCAAGGAATACACCTAGGACTGCTGCAGTGACAACAGGCAATAACTGTAACTTCCAGGCTTGCATAATTCAGGTACAGACATGCTATCTGGTCATTATGGAGTCACGGTGGCTCTGCCGCAAGACAGGCTTCCCATAAATCACAGGATCTATAGCCGTGCGTCTCTTTCAGTGAGCACCTGTTCTGGTGAATAGTGCTCAGTTTCCTAACAGCTTTGTGTGCGCTGTTTTGAAGCTACAGCTGCCTTGTTACTTATCATGATAATAGACTTTATTTAATTATATTAGTATTACCTGTGAAATATTTAGAGAAAAAATAAAGTATAAATGTATGAGTTGGTAGAAATGGTGAGAATCTGCCTGCTACACTGTGCAGCCCACTGGTTTGCTGCTACAAGAAAAAAGACGTAAAGAGCCGTCGTGTCCCAAACCCAGAGGGGTAAAAATAACACGACGTACTTGTCATCGCACTAAGCTTTTCAATCAAAAACAAACACAGTCCTGTGACTAAAGGAAGAGTGAGAAAGAGACGAGTGGAGGGATACAAGCATTGATACAAGGAGGGAAAAGAGGAATAAAGTCAAGGAGAAGGAAAAAGTACTGGTATTAGACGAAGGAAGGAGAAGAAGAGAATACTTACTGTCCTCAATCAGGCTGCCGGGAAGAGGTTTACCTTTGAATATGGCTGCTGCTCAGGGTTATTAAAAAAAGAAAAGAAACCAAGAAAGAGAGGAGAGGAAAGGCACTGTTACAGTCCACCACAGGGAATAGAGGAATTTGGCAAATGGGGAAAGGAGGGAAATAATGAGGATGTAATATTGATAAGGGTGTAAATCTCCACCATGCACCATTATAACCACAGCTGGTGGGTGGCTTTGGAATGAGTCATGATCTCTGAGACTTCAAATAATGTCTGAATCCCTGCACCTCATCTTTATTTTACGAAGCCGAGCGTATAATGGGACTTTAGTCAGCGGGGAGACACAAGCACACAGAAGTGATGAATCTTATCAACAGAGATAAGTGGAACAAAGAGAAAAAACTCCAACTATTATGAAGGCATATGTGGGAGTAATGTCACACCTCTGTCTCGGGCTTTGTCGCTCAGCAGCACCTCCACCTCCCTGTACTCCTTCAGCGCCTCCAACAGGATGTTGCCCTCTTTGTGGAAGAGGAAGAGGAGAGGCAAGGTGATGTCATCTGTGTTGCGGCCGTCCCCAGCCATCTGAAACAGCGGAGCTGTGTCACTGCTGCTTCCCTCATTGTCATCTAGAGGGACAGAAAGGAAGCAACAGGACAGAGTCAGAGATATTAGTCGATTTTATTTACTGACATGACATGGATAATCCATTTATCATTGAAGTCCTTCTGGTCCCAACTTCCTATTTTTCAGTGTTTTGCACTATTGTAGTTTCAATATCTTTTGGTTTTGGACCATTTGTTAGACAAAACAGGAAACTTAAAGACATATTAAATTAAAAAAGACTGGGTATTAACTGATATTTTACATTAGCCACTGATGTTGTCTATGATATAACCTATTGTAAGTGAATGGGTAACTTTAATGAGAGAAGGACTATTATTGTCAGTCTTAATGAAGCTCTGCCTTATTACTGAGTTGTGATGTGCAGAGCCCCATTGGACAGTACATCTTCAAGATAATCCATATATCACAGGATAATCTAGTCACTGAGTGGTTATCTGCTTTCACTCACCAATGACTATGCCACCGATGGCACCAGCCTTCTGGATATGTCGGGCCTTTTCTGCAAACATGCACTGACCCCTCTGGAGAAGAGCAATGTGGCCCTGGACATACTCGGTGTTGGTGATCTCAGAACAGCCACTATAGGGTTCAGCCACAGTCACAAAGCCTCGTACCTGCACACAGGGGGAGTGAAGACACAGAATTATTAACACTGAAGGAAGGAACATCTTTAATATTATGTTGTATACACAGCTGCGGTCTGATCCCACATGTTCTCTTGTGGTGCTCAAACCAAGAACTCATCTTTCCCTCTGTATAAATTAGGAAAGTATTCTGTAAGAGCAAGAGCCCTCTTAAGAATACAGAGGGAAGAGTGAGTGGCTCTCTTAGGAAAAATAAACAAAGGGACACTTAAGTGCCCATTTGTACCCTGGTAGTTTGGCAAACTGCAAAACCCACTCACCCCTGTGGAACTTTTGGACAGGTCTGTGCCAAACTGTGCTGGGCCGGCGGTCAGCACCACTCTGCCAAAGAATGGATGTGAGACTATTTGAATGGCCCTAGGAGGCAGCTGCTCTTTCTGCTGCTGGCTGGAAAGCTCCATCATCTCCTGCATGAAACGTACGCCATCCTCTGCTGCTACTGCACTCACCGCCTAGGTGTGGGTGTGACAGAGAGGGAGAGGAGACACTCTCTTAAGAAACTAAATGAGTCTGTGGATTTTTAATGACAACTAGCCAATTACAAAAACAAGATTTGAAATTGTTGTACCTGTGTAGCATGTTGGACCAGCTGCACTCTGCCATCTTTCAGGTGGATGAGACTGACTCCCATCCTCCTCAACAGCTCTAAATGTTCAGGGTTGTTTGCCATGAAGTCCTGAGCCCTAAGTGGAGGACGACCCATACCGGGCTCCCTGAAAGTTGGCAGAAGAGGGTGAAGACCATTTAGATAAAAAAAAAATATGGAGAGGGAGAGCACATAAATAATAAAATGATGTGTTTATATAAACCTGTGTGGAGCAGGACGCGGGCAGCTCTTGTCCACAGCACTACGGATTGGTTCTCTCAGGTTACGAGGGAAGGCGGGGTCCGGAAACAGGAGACGGGTGTTAGGGCAGGTCCAGTCAAAGTTAGAGTCGTCCAGCTCCTCCTCTGACTGAAGTACATGTATGACAGGTTTTGTTATTTACTGGAGCATGTAAGCTTTCATCTCTTTGTTAGATTTGAATGATAATGGTATCATTTTAATTACCGTTCTATTTGAGGAGACTGATGATGAGTGAGGGGCTGCGGAAAGAGACAGAGGCAGCAGGTGCGCCTCAGTTGTGAAGACGTAGTCCTCCACGTCAAAAGGTAGATCCTCTGCCTCAGCGAACAACAGGAACAGGTATTTGAACATCTCAGCAAGGAAGAACGAGTCCATTCTGAGAAAAACAAAAGAGGAGTAAGACAAAGAGGTCACTGTTGAAACTATATCTGTATATTCTCTGTTTTTATCAAATTATCAATTTGGGAATCATGAAGTAGAGCCTGACTTAAGAGCAGGATGATATTTTATTTTTTTTATTTATTCATTTATTAGGTAGTGTAGCCTCAGAAATTCAGTTTTAGCTGGCCTCAGTTACCAACACAAAGATTGTTCAAATATGTTGTTTTGTATCCAGTGATAAAGTAAAGTAACTGTTTCACTATTCCTCCCTTCCACTTGATGTATTTCTTATTAGGGTATATACAGCTGATAGTACAGTATGCAATACATGTCTAAAATGGTGTCTAGATTTGCTGTTTAAAAGTATATCTTCCTATAAATCATTGGAAAATGTTCTGTCTATTTATTCTCACCGGTCCTCGTGGCTCCCAGTGCGCACATCCTTCATTGCCGCAAAGCCGCAGGGAACACGAGCAAAGCGATTGAGGTTGTCCAGGATTGTGCGACCTGCCTCCAGGTAGTAAGGGTCTCCTGTGGCCTGGGAGAAGGAGGGAACAGTAGTGTGGTCACAACAGGGGACGGTACATCATCTCGGCTGCAGTAGAACCTGCTCAGACTGTATTTCTCAGTGTTTTACATATGACACTAAAAAGCCAGAGGCAGCCGAGTATTATGTGATAATTATGAGCACAAATTAGTGGACTGCATGCTGGAGACAGCTCAGAGAGCCAGAATTGCAGGTAGTGTCTCTGAAGCCTTGTGAGTGAGGACTGATGCACCTTCAGATTTTACTCAAACATCAGAAACCTGACATTGAGCAGAAAGCTGACAACATTTAACATAAACTGGTGCATGATAAGATGCTTACCTGGCCACCGTGGCAGTGAAGAGTACACCTGCATTGCTGAATGTCAAGTTCCTTGATAAATTACCTTGTAAAGAAAATAGGTGCTCTCTGCAAACTCAGGCCTCAGGGGGTGTTGGGCCCAATGTACCCTGAAATCAGTAGTGAAGGCCTGGGGACAGACAGACAAGGACGAAAGAGTCAGAGCACCATTCAGAACGTTGTAATTAAAACAGACAGACCGAGCTAAAATGTAGCTGCGTTGCATGAAATGCAGGATGCTTCACTTCAAACGCTTTAGCTAGCGATATGTGGTAATTGGACTCTAGTTCAGTGACATCAACTAATCTTTGTGGCGCAGATAGAGTATGAGATTTCTAAGTCAGACACACAGAGAGACAGAATACCTCCGGGAGGAAGTTGTGTTTCTTGGTCACTTGGTACAACATCTCATGAGTCTCGATTGCAGGACGGATATCTCCTTTCAACACCTGGGACATGCACAATGCATACAACATTACTGACATGTCACAAGACTCTGTCAAGACAGTAAAATGCTCATTTCACACGCTCCAGCCTGACCTGAAGTCCAGGGAAGAAGGCCAGCAGAGAGTCCATCCAGGTGCGAGCAGGAAGTAGAGGTTTGTGGATGTGGACATCCAGCAGCAGAGGAGGCTGGCTAATGTACTTCATTATAGATGCATAGTGCTGAATGGGACAAACATGGTAAAGTAGTGGTATTGAGTATGGTGTTAAAAAAATACTTAAATGCCAACTTGTGTGCTGGAGGAGTACACAGAATCCTGACATGCACAAATGGAAAACCAGAAGGCTGGTTTAGGTCAGAGATACGCCTCGGACAAAATGCTATTATAAAGACAGAGAGAGGCATCAAATTACTCTGGCAAGTGTGTGTGTGTGTGTGTGTGTCCTCACAATATTGAACCGCTGCAAAAACAGGTCATCTCCCAAGAGGATGTAGGCCTTCAGTAGGTACTCATAGTATGAGTCAATTCCCGCTCCGACTCCACTGTCTGGACGGACACAATCACACTTTACATCACTTTATATGACGACAAAAATCAGGTGATTAACAAATGCGGTGTTTCACCCACTGAACGGCCAAATCCCCTCCCACAGAAACAGAGGGATTGCAGCTGTGATCTTAATTTCCACTTCCCCGTGTCCTTGTTTCCTCATCAATCCGTAAGTATTACAGCCTCCTCCCCTATTCCTCCACCTGCCTGTCTTTCATCTCTTTCACCTCTTCATCTTCTCTGCTCTTCTTTCAATACCTCCTCCTACTGCTCATTCACTCACGTCATTCTACCTCCCTCTGTTTTCCCCCTCAGACCCTACCAGGCCCCATTCTTTCACCTCTTCGGACCCACTCTCCAGAGTGGATGTTGATGGTAGTTCCCACCAGATTGCTGTTCCTCTGTCTTTTCTCCCACAGAAAGTCCAGGGCTCTCCGGGCATGGGCCTGTGTGAATTAGAAGAAGGATGCATCATTGTTTAAAAAAAGGTAAAAATCGATCAGCAGTAGCTGTACTCAGAATGATTACGGTGGTTGACTCTGCGCTTATTCAGTAATTTGATGCTGCCAGGAAATCAACCAGTTCCAAAGTCTAATAAGTGAACACAGCAAAAAATCCATCTTTTACCAAAGTCTAACTTTCTAGCAAATATCTGGAGGAAAAGAACACAAATGCAAAAAAGGCCAAATGCTGAACGTTTTACAGCAGTTTTCACAAATATCTAGTGATTGGCTACAGATAATTCCCTTTTAAAAATGCATTTGTGGCTCCAGACATATCAGGAAAGTCTCAAAAAACCCAAATAAAGATGCAGTCAAGTTCACAAACCACAATCAGCACAATGCATAACAGTTTCTATATAAATGGCACAACTTACATACAGGTGTTGTGTCTGCATGCGAAATACATTTGTGAACCACATTAATTTTTGTGTGGATTAATTTCTATGAAACAACAGTTTGTTTTTGTGCACTGAAAAATATTATTTACAAATAAATCCCTGTATAGATTTGTAAACTGTAAACTAGGACTGATCAGACTCCATATTAAGAGGCCTTTCACAGCATGCATGACAGACATGTAACAATGGGAAAACTAAATATGTAAATAAATAAATAAAATGATGGCTGAATTCCATTTCGCTGCTAAATGCTGACCCAACTAACGAAGATCTTACAAGGAGACATGGATGAGACAAAACATTTGCAGGGCTACATATTTCACAGTTATTCTGGGAGAACACTTGGGTGTCAGATGATACAGCACGAGGAAAGAGAAGGAAAACTAAAGTTAATGCCTCTGGCCACAGCTATCAAGGCACACAGCAATAACACAATAACAAACTGTGACCGGCATTACAGATAAAGGAAGTGATAAGGCGCTTATGGGATGTGTTTGCTCAGAGCTGATACATGTCTGTTCAAATAGCCAATGGTAACAACTTAACACCTTTTTAACTGTGGTGAGAGGTAAATGTATTGAAGTGTCAGCACAGCAACTATTCCAGGTGATTTGCAAGCAAAACAAGGAATTCATATTTTTGTAGTGGAACATAATTATTCTAATCAAAGACTATTTCACTGTTTCAGTGTTTCTAAGTTAGGTTGCTTCTGTATGATATCAGGATAAATATGTTCCTATTATTTTAATGAGGTAAATCATAAATTACAACACATTAATGTATGCACTGGAAGATTTGATTATGCGATGTATCACCTCAAACACAGGATCTCCAGTGAAGCGACTTAAGGCAGCAAACTCCAGGATGATGGTTCCTGCACACGCAGTGCAAGTGTCTGTTTCTGTGCCTGTTCTCGTCTCAGGACCCCTGACACCGTATTTCAAGTTGACCTGTCAAGCAGGAAAAATAAAACATTGAAAAAAAAGAAGGAAAGAAAATCTGTTTTTTGGCACACATTTGGTTTGCAAGAGATGCCTGTAAACCAGTCAGCCGTGAAAACGTCTGAGTCTAAAAGCTGTGACAGCTGCGAGCAGAGCGCTGGAGCAGAAAATGGAAATATGTAGCCATGATCTGAAAGGATGCTGCGAGCAAAAGTAGAAAAAAATTTGTCACACTGCAGCACAGGAAGTGTGAGTATAATAAACCCCAAAGATGTATTTTTATGGGGCATATGTGACTAATAATTTACATTAGTTTTATATTAATATAAAATATTATATATTTAATATTTAACAACAACTTTGATAAAACTGAATATTGTGATGAGTAATAAGTTTCTACTTTTTTCAACATACTGAGTCCAGAAAACACTTCAACAGACTTTGGTCATCACTGACTCTTTTAACTAATCAAGAGCTACAGCTACACATGTTTTATTATTTCAGGTAAAGGAGTAGTTACTGGTTTCCTATCAGGACAATCGTTTTCATTTAAGGATTACCCAATACAGTAATCTACATGTATTGGCAGTATATCTTGAATATATTGACAATACAGTCCTACTTATTTGGAAAGAAAATCACGAGGCCAATATAAAACAGGAGGCTGGACTAATTAGACAGTATACAGTGTATCTAAATATCTGTGTGTCTGTCTCACCCGGGGGTAAGGCAGGCCACTGCTGGTATTGAAGGCCGGCAGCAGTCGGAGACCCAGGTCTTTGGCCATGTGAAGGAGCTCATCCTGATACCACTGCATGTGCTGACCTCCCTCCTTCAGCATCACAGCCATGGAGTGGCCTCCTAACAGACCTCTGAACATGAACAAGCAAACAACAATGAGGTATTAACAAACACATAATCCACTGATTTCTTCTCTCCTTTTATCAGATGAAAAATATAGTTATGTAGTGTGACAGTCCTATTCAGTCTTACCCAAGGACTCGAATGTTGGTTTCAAAAACTGACACTACAATGTCATTGTCCAGCCTCACGTCTGACAGCACTCTCCTCACTGCAGCCTCAAACTCTGTCGTCTTATTCAAAAGCTGGTAAAGAGAAATAGAACATGATCATAAAAATGAGGCTCAATTATGCACCATTTCACAGTCTAAAAGTGGAATAAAATACATTGGGTGCTGTTCACAAAATTGCTCCCAGAAATGTTAAATTACAGCCCTTGTTAATTTTTAACTAGTAACACTGACATTTCTCTCTATAAAAGACTCACACAGACAAAATATCATCATTATGATTAAAAAGACCGTTTTGCCATATAATGTGCATATCCCTCACTTGTTAAAGGCTTTCACATGCAGTTTTAAATTACATACAAAAGAACTACTGTAAAAAAGCCAAGTGTCAGAACCACACAAAGCCGATACTCACAACCAGAGTATCCAGAGTGTCGATGAGGGTCAGAGAAAACCTTGCAGGGACAGATAATAACACAAGTGAGAAAAGAGCTGGATCAGGTGTGGTAATGCGCGTGCGTGTGTGTGGTTTTGACCCACATTATCCTCATCATTCCTCTAATTCATCTCAGTGTCAGTGTAGTCATGGCACTTACTTTCCCAATGCGTCGTCTATGTCACCTCGACTGGGTTCAAGCCCTCGTACTCTTCCTCTACACGTTAGAGGCATCAGCTCATCTGCTGGGTATGCATGGTCCTAAGACACACAAACAAACTCATTTTAGTCACTCGCTCACTCTTTTTATTACAGTGGCTAACTGATTAGACCTCAGTCATCTTAAAATATAGATGATTGTGAGTTATCCCAACATGTAAAAACTTTCAAAGCCAGATTAAATATTTATTGGGACTGATATTTTAAAACTCAACCAAAACATCAGTAAAATGTAGTTACTGTTCCATATTTACAGATTACCAAAAATAATGTCACATATTATAGATGTATATTGTGACATACCTATTTTAAAGCACAGTCTCTGCTCCACACTAACAGAACAGGCACTGTTATAACAACGTTTTTTAAAAAGTATTCATGGGGTCACATAACGAGCTGCAAAGTTGTTCTGAATCAAGTTCAGACAAAGGCAGCAGAACAAATACAAAGTTATTACAATCCTATTTATTTGAAGCACCTACCATGTAATTCTGATATGCATGGTCAAACATCTCAACCACTTGGTTCCTGGTGGAGGTGGAGAGACAGAAGACAGACACCAGTCACCATGTGTAACATCTTCTTACGTCATACACTCCAAAAGGTGCTGGAAGATGTCCTCAACTCACCTCAACCTCTGCTTCTCTTCCCGTGACATGGCCTGTCCAAGGCTGCATGATGCTCCAAACAGCATCAGTAAGAACAGTACAGGTGCCATTGTTGTAGATGGGCAAGAACGCAGCAATATGCATATATCTACAGTCTGGCTCTGAGCAAATATCTAGTCATCACTACTGCACTGACCGAGTAAAGTCATATGACAAAAAACTCCAAAGGAAACATACGCCTACACCATCCCATTTATGTTATATCTCATCATTAGTGATTACAAACAGCCACACGAGAAAACCCTTGTGTGTTACTCAAACTTTCCCACTGAGACCCCATCTGTCTTCCTCTCCTAAAACAAGAATGTGACTATAGGAGTGACCTTTTGTGGGAATGTTATTTTAATGTTATTTTAATTACAGAGTTCTGGGAGTGACCGGCGGAGATGCATCAGACAATAGTTGTGCGTGCAAAGTCGCTCCAAGTGCTGCCAGCGGGTTGCTCTGTCACACCTGTTTGCTTTCCAGGCTGTCACCCGGACCTGCTGGAAACAGGACGTGTGACACGTTGATAGGTAAAGCACTAACGTCACATGCAGCTCTGCCTCAAAGCACACTCGTTAGGTCAAATCAATCAAGCGATCTAAACATGATGATGTAATACTCTACGTTACAGATGTGGTCTTTAGGGAACAGTATATTGTCATCTTCAATATATAACCAAAGTAAGCAACGTTTCCTGCCTTCTTTGTTCTTACTGTAGTTATAATCTCAGTCCTCAGATCGTGTACTTACTTCACCGACTCTACAGCCAACTAAAATAAAAGCCATCAGCCCTAGGAGGCTCCCGGTCATACCAGCTCCGGCTCTCAGTGTGATGTCTCTGTGGTGAAGCTTTTTTTAAAAAAGTTTTTTTTCCCCCTCCTCTTGATAATTTTCCTCCGTCCTCTTAGTCAGACAAGAAGCCGAGCACTTGTCAGTGTTTCAACCAACCAGTTAGCCAGCTATGCTAACTAGCCGAGTTAGTGCCTACGGACAGACCGAGAACACGAGACGAATTGTCAGTAAACACGTCCATTGTTGAGCAGAGGACCTGGTCGAGCTGTGTTGTTTGTCGTTTGGAGTGTGAAGTGGATAATTTCGCCGGAAGCTAGTATTTCGCCAAGGTTGCTAGCTCGAAAAACCGGATGCTATCTACGATGGAAACGTCAACTACATCCGCTTCCTGGAAAAGCCAGTGCCTGCGTCCTGAGTTTAGCCTGTCAGGCATCAATTTGCCTCTCTTTCTCTGGGATGTGTAGATGTATCTCTAACTATGGCCCTAATCCTACAATAATAAATGTATCACGTAACAACAAGAACAAGTTATAGCTATACGGCTTTTTACGAGACCACCGATCCACTCGGCGGAGGAGTTACCTGAAAGTACAAACTCGGAAAAGAAAAACCTTTAAACCCTCAATCCCGCCCACTCCCATAGGTGTTGCCTTCCGGAGCTGCTCATAAAAACTCGAAAAATGTGTTTCGCCGCCTGTGGTGAGCGTGTGTAAGAGATAACAAACATTGATCTTCATGAATAGAATAATGACAACTTGAAATGTATATTGCTTTTCAAATATTACAGCAACACCACCACCACAGTATTTATTCACGCGAATTCCTGCAAATAACATGAGTAACACCTTATTTCTATATGTGTACCATGTGGTTTGTGCGAGTTCGCCACCTTGGGAAATAAAATATCCCGACAACATTTGAATGCAGCGTTAATATTTTGTAAATAAAAACAAAAATAAAGTAAATTTCTAAATAAGCCCAGATTCTATGAAAAGGTGTGTAAAGATGACTTGTGATACTTTCCAAGTTATAAAAAAGGGAACGGCATATTTAATGGCATTGCTGTCATCTCTTAACTACATTTCCCATGAAGGTTTGCGACGTCATGTGACGTTTAGATGGTTTCACGTGACAAACACATCAGAAAATATCTAACTAGTAGCCAATGTTGGAAAAGAGGTTGCTGGTAACCACCACAGATACAAAATTGATGACCCCAACGCTGAGAAAACGAAAAAGCAGTCTGACCTGCCGCCTGGGGTGACATCTCGGCTCCTCTGATCCTGTTCTACGGTGGGCTGCATGTTGATTTCCTCTTAACTTCCGCTTCTGTAAACCATATGCATTCCCTGATCGAAAACATGGCCTACTGTAGGTCCACGGTGTAATATTCATGGAAGTTTAACCTCTAATAGTTTGACAGGTCTGCCTTTCTTTTGCTCCTAACGTGCGGTGTGTCTGTATATGACGATTGCCTCGTTAGCCATGGCTCTTGCTGGTAAAAAGCTGACAGGACTTGTTGCAGCTACATTCACTCCATTCAACGAAGCCGGGTAAGCAGCCTTTACAAACCACTCTCCTACCTGTGCATAAATGTAGCAGTCAATCATGTGTTCGCTGTGTGTGAGTGTGCACTTCAGTTCCCCTGTTAAAGTTAACAGTGACAAGTGTATGGACATACATGCATAGCCTATACGAAAAAAGGGCTAACACACACCTGGATTAATATAGTATGTATATGGTAATCTGTGGGTCAATATTCTTTACATTTTCCCAAAACAGTGAAATCGTCCTCTCACAGATTGAACCTTATGTTGCCTACTTGAAAGAAAGACAAGGTGTAAAGAACATATTTGGTAAGTTTACAAGTGGGAACTTTTATTGACCTTTGTCATTGTCTATGTTCACATCTGAATCTCTGATGTTGCATGATTTACCTGGTTGGTTTGCAGGCAAGCCTCGCCGATTAACCTTGTAAACCCTTGTTTCTGGTCAAAATATATCTGTTCCTTGCAATTAGTTAGTTACAAAAATAACTAAAAGAAAAAAAAATAAGAAAATAATATCATTTTCTGACAGTGGACAAAAGAGACAATGGTGATTCTGGTGGATGGTGTATCTGAAATAGGGTTTTCCGATTCTGGTATTGAAGATAAAACAGAAAATATTGAAATGCTGAAATAGTGATATTGTTTCACCTTATTTTTGTGATCATCTAATGTAGTGCTTTACTATTCGTAGCTTGTTTGGCATAATTTAAGGCCAAGTCTAAATGGTTGCTTTTTCACTATCCTTGAAGACTAATTGTTCTTTTTGTACACTGTATTGAATTTATGGTTACTGATGTTCTCTCAACCAAGCTACACTCACATTAGAGATTTTATTTAATTTTTAAATTCACATGAATATAAATATTAGAAAAGTATGCATTACATGTGTGAGATGTCACGATAGATAGATAGATAGATAGATAGATAGATAGATAGATAGATAGATAGATAGATAGATAGATAGATAGATAGATAGATAGATAGATAGATATTAATATATTTAATTGAACAGACAGACAATGTAGTGTTATGGCTATGGTTGACTGCTATGGCTATAGGTAACTATCCATGATATACAATGACAGAGAAGACAGATGTTAAATATGCTCTTTCCTCTGCATTGATAGGGCTAACCGATGTTTCCTGTGTTTCAAACATGACTGATTACTGTTCATTTCACACTTTGCTCAAACTCATTGTACAAACTCCTCATTCCCTCACTAACACAGCTGAGTTGTGTTTTTTGCTCTGCTTTGTTTCCTTTTCTATTTGTAGATTTTAAATAATATACTCTGCTGTAATGTGTGCATTTCATTTTTGAGTGCTGATTCATGAGAATGTGATTGATCTCCTGTTCCTTATTTTCCTTTAAGAACTGCTTTTGTGTTTACTTTCACTTCCTTTTGTCCTGTACAGCACTTTGGTGAACGTCAGTTAATTAAAATGTGCTTTATAAATAATGTTTGACTTGACTTTACTTAACTTTACCTGTTTGCAGTGAATGGCACCTCTGGAGAGGGCATGTCTCTCAGTGTCGACGAGAGGAAGATGTTGGCAAAGGAATGGTGTCAGAAATCCAAGGAAAAGTAAGTTATCACACTTCCACTTTGTCTGAACAATTGTCAATATTTAAATTTAAGACAAAGGAGAAGGGTTGAGTTTGCAAAAATGTCTTTTGCCTTCATGTGTGTGCATGTCTCTGCAGAATGGATCAGGTGATTGTGCATGTCGGTTGCATGAGTCTGAAAGACTCCCAAGAACTGGTGAGTCATGTCCTTATAAATTACTGTTAATAAATCATCAATGATGACACAAACATTGAATAAAACCAACAACCCACAGCCAAACCATACACTTTGTTTCGCAAAGCTAGATTATTAGATGAAAGGCAGAGTTATTCCATTGCAGCAGACTTATTTTAATTTTGCTTTTTAGATTCTTAGCAGTCTGTCTTCAGTTACCAAAGAAACATATCCCTCCCAGCAAGCCTGGTGCCACTCAGGCTATTTCATCTTCATCTTATCAGCATTAAATATGAATCCCCCAGATTGATTTTTCTCCAAGGTTATTTTCAATCACGGCTCATATTTTTCAGTCTCTAGTAAGTGCATGGCAGTAAAACATATGTGTTTTTGGATGTACTGTAGTTAAATTGATTCTGATGAATGATTTAATAAAAAGTTTTGTTCATGTTACTTTTTGCTTGGACCACAACAGCAGGGTAAAACCTATAATCACAGATGTCACTGACTGACTGTTCAGTGTTAGGTGATCACCTTACTACCACTGGTCAGCCCAGTGCCCTGTTGCTGGGTTGGTGTTTTCCCATCAGCTGTTGCTGACACTGGGCTCCAGTGCTAATGTGATGAGATTATGTGAGTTGTTTAAAGCAGTTGCACAACTACATCCTCAATTTCACACATTTTCACACGTTGATCATTACTAAGTCCAGCCGAAAAGTAGGCTTTGACCTAGTTTCTTCCTTATTGCACTTCAGATCGTTTTATTAGAAGAGCATGTACACGTGGAAATATTTTTCAATCTGTTTAATGAGTTTTGCATTTTCCAGCATGACACAAACAACATACACTAGATAAACGATGTTTAAGGCTTAGGCACTGTGAGAGCATCAAATGTAAAATAGGAATTATAACATCCAAAACGTGTCCATGTTCCAAGTTCTTTAGTGAAATCTAATCTCCTACCTTTGTGTGATCTAACACATCTTCTTTCCATCCACTACTATTTGGACAACTGTCCTTCTCATTTGCTGCATCAAATTACTGGAACCCATTACAAAAAACACTAAAACTGGTTTTGTATACATATCCACATTTAAAGGCCATTTTACTAGGACATGGTTTTTCCTCTTTTTTTTATTTTCATTGTTGCTAAATGTGTCTTAAGGTTTGTTTTGTCTTCTCCCCCTTCCTCTATCCCTACAATTGTTTTATGGCACTTGCCAGGCTAACTGAATTTTGTTCCTGGTAAAATAAAGGTTAAATAAAAAAGACACTATGGGTGAATGGGGAATTGTTTTACATTTAAGAAGCATGAGGTAAAAAAAAAAGAAAAAAAAAAGAAATTTTGTACAGAGGCATTCATCCACAGTTTCTGGTATCCTCATTTTCTTGTCCACTGTGATTGTTGACTATAAAGCTGTTGATGTAGAGAAATACAGTAGATGTGTATTCTCTCAGGTCCACCTCTATGGCCTGGGTAGTCTGTTGTGCAAGCATGTCCCAATGGAAACACAGTCCTGTAGTTGGTTGGATGGATGAGATATTTTTCTTTTTCTGTCATTGGTTCTAAGGAATTGATTGGAATTGCTTTGTTCAATAGGAATTCTGTCATTTTGTGTTTTCATTTATAAATTTTAGTGGTGAGATATGCCCATGAGTCATCTCTCTCCACTCTCTCTGTTCATCTTTCCCACAGGCTCACCATGCAAAGGAGATTGAGGCTGATGGGATAGCAGTCATTTCCCCCTCTTTCTTCAAGCCCAGGACTGCAGGTATATGATGTGGGGATATTTTCAGATGAAAGGTCAATGCCTGTTGAAAAGGTGTCCCACTTTATATCCACGTGCATCATTACCATATTGAAACTGCATCACAATCCAAACAAAAAAAGGCACAGGTATTTGTCACGACTTACTTCACAGAGGAAGAAAAGTTTAATGAATTTTTAATAGGAACTGGATTATCATTAAGAATGAACGGTCAGGTTTTTGGAGATGCCCTACTCCATATATAATGTGTTCTTTCTCACCCTTTCTTAGAAGCCCTGAGGAATTACCTCTCTGAGGTGGCTAATGTTGCTCCAGGAGTTCCCTTCTATTATTATCATATTCCAGCTCTTACCGGTGTTGATGGTTAGTGCTATTGATGATGGATTTTAGAAAAGCTTGTTAAATTCGTTACTGATGGCACACAGAATGTGACATGATCGTTTGTTTCCTCAGTGCTGGCAAGAGATGTGTTGGATGGTATTAAGGACTTCATTCCTTCCTACAGAGGAGTGAAGTTCTCGGGCACTGACCTGATGGACTTCGGTCAGTGTATGAGCTACAGTCAGCCTAATGACTGGTCAGTCCTCTACGGTGTGGACGAGGTCGGTCTTCACTCCTTCTCCCTCTGCTCTGTGCTATAGTTGTATATATTGAAACATGACAGTGTGTGACTCAAGTTTTTTCTTTTTCCACAGCAACTACTAGCAGCTCTGGCATTTGGAGCCCACGGAGCAGTTGGCAGGTAAGTGTGTGAGCTTGCATATGTAAAATGCTTTGTTTCTTTTCATGCTCTGCGCTACACAGTTATTTACAAAGACAGTGTTGTTAATATCTCGCCCTACAGCACATATAACTATATGGGATGTCATATCAACCAGCTCATATCAGATTTTGAGGAAGGCCATTTTGCCAAGGCCAGAGAAACACAGGTATTGTCCATCTACCTGTTGTTGCCCCAAACTCTCCCGTATGAGAATTTGCATCAGTTTTTCTGATATCTTTGTCTGATTTCCATGAGCAGTTCAAGATGCAAGACATTTTCGCCTATGCCAAGAAATCCGGTGAGTGGTGTTTGTGTTATGATATGTGTGATTTCTATACCATATTTACAACATTTAAGACAAATAAATGGTCTTATACTGTAGCAGTGGTTCTGTGTTGTGAATTTGCTTTTTTGTTAATGGCAGGCTTTGATCTGGGAGTGAACAAGCAGCTGATGAATGAGCTGTCAGGCTTGAAATTAGGGCCCCCTCGACTTCCTCTGATGCCCTGCCCTGAAAAACATGCTTTGGCCATCGCAAATAAATATTACTCTTTATTTCCTTCTTGCTGATTTGTTTGTACTGGATTGTTTAGCACTTCAAATCCCTCAGTTGCCTTAACATTTACAGCCAAATCAAAGCAGCAATTTTGAATCACACTTTTTAACAAACCTTTCTGTTGAACAGCAGAGGAATTATTGCCATTGCCATTTTCCCCACTAAATAATAAATCTACATTTTTTGGACTTTTTGCACATAGTTGTAGGTGTACAGCCAGAGGACAGTTTAGGCTGAGGCATTTCTGTGGAATCAATTCATAATGACCTTTGAGTTCTAGCAATTTAGCTATTAAATGTCTTGAAATTTATGAGTGTTCTTCACTGTTGTAACAGAAAAATATTGTAATGTTTCTTAATGGTTCACAGGGGCATATTTACTTTGTTGAATGTAATATAATATTTTCATGGCCATTCTCTAATAAGATATTTGTCAAGAGTTAATCTTTCCCATTGATTGGGAAAATACAAATATGTTGCTTATTATTGTTCATAACATTACTACATTACAACAATTTCTACATTGCCCAGGGAAATATGGCACTTTTACTACATTCAGGGAACTAGTGTCACAACTGAGGAGTGTTATTATCTTGTACTGTGTAAAGCCATCACTGGTTAACAATTTCAGCGCTCAAAGCCTTATTTTGTAAGTAAGAGGAATATTAATACAAAATAAACACTTTCATGAATGAAATGTCCAACACTCCCAGAGACACTGAGACATTAGAACATTAATGGCTCATAAATGACATGCAGTATTTTTTTATGAATTGTTTACTCTGAATGGCATTAAAAGGGAATTATGTTGTGGGATCTTTGCTTTGTATATATATATAAAAAAAAAAATCAAAACATTGTAGCAATAAATGCAGTTATTCAACCCTGATTCATGTCTTGTTGGGAGGGGGGAGGGGGCAAGATTATCTCCAAGACTTGCTCCAACATGTCATGGTGGTCTGTTGTGGATCTTTGTTTTTCTTTTGGAGAGAGGGCATTTGTGTGTGTGTGTGAACCTGAGGCCTATAGCATGTGCTCTGGCATGGTTTCCCATGGCAAATTAGTCACAGGGGAGGGGCCAGACCAGTGGTGTAGTCTAATTTGTTGTAATGGGTATACTGCTTTTTATGTGGGTACACTGTTCATACCTGTATCACATAGACTAAAGTTAGTTTTGTTGTAATGGGTATACTGAAATATTAATGCATTTTCAATGGGTATACTGTGTATACCTGTGTATCACATAGATTACACCACTAGGTCAGACAAAGAATGGTCCAAGTAGGCCCCATGAGAAAAACGAGGCAAAAAGAGGTCACCCTGCCTGGAGGAAGGCCAGGGCCCCATCTTTAAGCAGGCCTGGACAGGGCCAGGGCTCATCGGCTAGCACCTGATCAGGTACAGTCTGAAGAGGCTACGTGGCGACCTGCCCATCCGGTGGACCCACCACCCACAGGAGGAACCGCTGGGGTTGGGTGCACTGCCAGATGGGAGGCAGTGAATGTGGAACGTCACCTCTCTGGGAGTAAAGGAGCCAAAACTCGTTTGGGAGGTGGAGTGCTACCGGTTGGATCTGATGGAGCTGACCTCCACGCACAGCGTCCTCAGCTCTGGATCCAGACTCCTGGATAGGGGATAAATGCTCTGTGTACTTTGCGGCCATTCGATTTTTGTTTCAAAGTCGAAAAATGAAAAAAAAAAGAAAAGAAAAAAAGACGGGATACGGTTCATTTCCCGTTTTTCGTTTTAAAAGCGAAAATCGAAAAAATGGCTGCACTCATGAACGGAAATTGAGAGTTGAGACAACAGTGTTTTTTTCTCATTTCAGATTTTACTATAGGCTGAGTCTTTTTAATGACCCAGAAAATATAGTGTGGCGCAACTTCCCTGTCAAAGGGGGTGTCAGACAAGAACTGATGCCGGGGGCGGATTGTATATTGTCGCAGGAGATATTGCTGGAGAGCCTCTGCCATGGTTTTGTCACGCTTCCATAGCAACCAGAGTAAACAACATGCGTGGCCATGGTTAAAAGCCGGCATTTATAGATCCATGCATTTACTGCGGAAACATGTGGATAGCATAGCAGTGGTTTTACACAATGATTGACATTACCACCAGTCAATGAACATT